>CM049822.1:41017533-41095033 GCA_027422435.1 Schizopygopsis pylzovi | reverse complement strand
TGCACAACTAAAAGCCATACCACCAAAGAAACTCGTTGAACTTGGATCAGACAATAGATCTGCAGAAGATGATCTCAAAGAGCACAAAGGAGTATACAAATGAAGAAGATCTGAGAGATAATGAGGTGCCAAATTATGAAGAGCTTTGTATGTTAGAAGTGGTATTTTATAATGAACACGATAACGATCAGGAAGCCAATGCAGCTGAAAAAGAATTGGAGATATATGATCAAAAGTACGTGAGTTAGTAACTATCCTAGCTGCTGAATTCTGGATTAACTTTAATCGATGAAATTGCTTTTCAGGAATGCCAACTAAAAGGGAATTGCAATAATCAATCCTAGATGTAACCAATGCATGAATAAGCACTTCAGTACTATCTCGAGAAAGTGTAGAACGAAGTCTAGCAATATTGCGTAAATGAAAAAATGCAGAACGTGAAATATTACTAATATGAGAACCAAACGAAAGCAAACCATCAAATTAAGTTTGTCTAACTCAGTTGAGGATTTTTATTAGAAGTTGTCATAACTCTAATTCTCCCCACTGATAATTCTGTTATTTCTGCTTCGGTTATTTACTCTTTTCTCCTCAAACAATCATGCAAACCTTTATCCATAACTACTATCTGGTCTAAGGATATCAGCGGTGACTTACAAACTTTATTTTCTGACCAAATTTGGGAGACAATCACATCATCCTCAAAAAACCCAAATCATCAGATGATCCATTGGAAACTACTATCGGTCTGCTTTAAAACGCTTCTATATGCATGTGTCACCTTCCCCAAATTGCAATTTACGCCCACAGAGGGCATATTTTTCTGAATTGGCTCTGTCTCCGTAACAGAGAAACGTACTTTTAGCTGCTCTCACTGCTGTGAAGGAAATGTTAGTCAGTTGCTGAGTGCCTTCATTCAATGACCAGACGAGTATGAGGCTTATCTTTGATGAACATTGTTTCACGATTTCACACTTACATCTACTATCACGATAACGTAATGCGTATTTGGCGTGCATGGTAATACGTTGTAGGCGTGCTGTCCTGGGGGAGGGCTCCTAGCCGGGAATGGCCCGAACCCAGTGAACCCCCCCGTGTGATTAGAGATCTAGTGATATTGGTGGAGAAGGGGTGGTGGAGGGATGCTGCTTAACCGTCAACTAGATGAAGGTAAGACAGCTGTATTTATGTCCGAGGGTTGATTACCTAGATTGTGTACCACCTGTGTTAATTAGCCTGAGTATCTGACGTGCTCCTCCCGAACTTAGTTTATAAACTTCGTTTCTGTGCAGCTCGTATTCATGGAGCAAAAACTTTGAAGACCTGCAGTGCCACTTTTGACATTGTTAAATCTTTTGTTTCTTTTTTTGATGTATAATTGATTTTGAATTCATGTATGGTGTGTGTCCGCTTGGTGGGTGGGGATTTTTGATTTTGATTTCCATAAAAAAAATATTGTTCACAAAAAAAGAGATTTTGTCATGCTCTATTGACATGAAAACAATCCCACAATGCAAAATGTTGTGTAGTTTGCTACGACGTATGAATATGTGCTCTTCGTTTACTCATTCACGTGTCATTTAAACATAATAAATAATAATTAGCTATTCACTGAAAGCTTCCTCCTCTGCTGAAACTGTCAAATCTCATTCACTGCATCTACTTTACACTGCTTTGCTTCATCTTAAAATCTCATCCCGACTCGTGTGCTGTTTGTCTAGCTCTGTCACAGGGACAGGTGTGATTTCTCAGCCCACCTATTACAGTGATTTCTGCCAGGTACGAGACGCATTTTATCTGCACTGCAGCTAGAACTCCTAAAACTAGGCTTCACATTTTGTGTTGAATAGAATTTATTATTCCACCAAAACTACAATGCACCATGGTATGACATACCTTGATTTTCATTGTAATATTGTTCATTCAGTTGTAAAGTTGGATGTTTTGTTGTAAGATTTGTAGTCTCAGAGCTGTAGTGAGACGTGTTTGTTTTTAATACATCCACTTGTGTGGTGTTATTGGCTTTTGTCTCAACACTTACAATGAAGTCATTTCAAGGCAAGACACTGCAGGCATGCTTTGTTTTTTCATGCATCGGTCAATTTTGAGATGTTGCAGTATTTGTTTCCATAACAGACTAGTGGAAAGAAAACATCCAAAATACACACAGTGTTTATTTTATGGCACTTTATCTATTTGCATCTGTAGATTTGCATTTCTATATGTCTGTTTTCTCAAAATGAGTTTGTTTCTCCACTTCAGTAGCACTTCTCACACCAAACCAAACAGTCTTATTCCTATATATATATATATATATTCTGAAAGGTTTTACTGAGGTCATTTCAACACTTTTTCTTAATCCTGTCTAGTTAAATCTTCTATAACTTGGATTTAATATTTTTGTATCACTCCATAAATCAAAAAACAACATCAACAGCCTGAAAAAAAAGTCAAGATTTTTTCATAAACAGTTGCATAAAATAAAGTGAGTGATATTCAAGGATTCAAGATTGTATTCGTCACATACACAATTATACCGAATATAACCAGCAGTGAAATGTAAGTCAGGTGCGCTCCATGGACAGTGCAATTATACGTAACACAAACACAAGAGAATATACATAAATATAGGTATGAAAAAAAATAAGAATATAAAATATTAAAGTGTGCAATAAAATAAAATGTGCAGGACTGTATACTGTAAACTTAATACATAATAATATAATTGAATATTTGCCAGATGTCAGTCCTGATTGAAGACGTTTCAGACTGAGACTGAGTCAGTACACTTTCTATTGCCCATGAATAGATTATAGATGTATTGCATTGTATATGTATTGCAACTGAAAATTACAGACCTAAATAGATAAAGTGCAATTATACAGTCAAGCGAATGATGAACAAATCCACTCTTCAGAATAGAGACAGGAATAAAACGGTAAAGTTGGTAGATGTAAGAGTTACCGAAGTGGAGAACAAAACCTTTTATATGTATGCATTGTAAATGAAATCTACAGATGTGAATGGATGAAGTAAATAAAACCAGGTCAATGATATGAACAAGACCTTCAGAATATAGATAGCAATAAATCTGTACAATTTGGTGTATGTAAATTATATTGAAGTGGAGATAAAACTCGTTTTGAAAATGCAGCCTTTAAATGATATGTATTATAGATGAAATCAGCAGATGTAAATAGATAAAGTGCACAAATAAAATCAGGAGAATGACATATGAACAAACAAAATTCTGCAGAATATAGATAGGAATAAACTGTAAAGTCTGATGCAAGTGCTGCTGAAATGGAGAAACAACTCATTTTGAGAGAAAAGACGTGCATGCATTATAATCTAGAGTAATATGCATTGAAATTGAAATCTGAAATAAAAAATGGTTAAATTGTTTTGATAAGTTAAAGTAATGTAATTCAATTGTAAGTCACTTTGGATAAAAGCATCTGCAAAATGACTAAATGTAAATGTAATGGAAAACATACTGATCATATATTTTAAAAGTTTCAGACAATACACTGTAAAACAAGTTTTTTGACAAAAATGTATACAACTGAAGTATGGACTATTTCCAACTCACACCCAGTGTCCCCCCCCCACCGACCCCCAGTCTCCCCCCCCACCCCCACCGATCCCCAGTCTCCCCCCTCCACCGATCCCCAGTCTCCCCCCCCCCCACCGACCCCCAGTCTCCCCCCCCCCACCGATCCCCAGTCTCCCCCCCCCCCCCCACCGATCCCCAGTCTCCCCCCCCCCCCCCCCGATCCCCAGTCTCCCCCCCCCCCCACCGATCCCCAGTCTCCCCCACCCCCCCCCGATCCCCAGTCTCCCCCCCACCCCCCACCGATCCCCAGTCTCCCCCTCCCCCACCGATCCCCAGTCTCCCCCCCCCCACCCCCCCCGATCCCCAGTCTCCCCCCCCCACCCCCCCCGATCCCCAGTCTCCCCCCCCTCCACCGATCCCCAGTCTCAGCCTCCACCCCCCCCAACCCCCAGTCTCGCCCCCCCACCCCCTCCGATCCCCGTCTCCCCCCCCACCCCCCCCGATACCCAGTCTCCCCCTCCACCGATCCCCAGTCTCCCCTCCCACCACCACCGTCCCAGTCTCCCCCCCCCCCACCGATCCCCAGTCTACCCCCCCCCACCCACCCCCAGATCTCCCCCGCCACCCTTACACCGACACCCAGTCTCCAGTTACTCAAACCCCTGAAAACATCTGTTCTCCTGTGCTCTGGGTCTGATTTGATGAACCTGTGCGTACATGACGTTCGATCTGCTTCAAACACACGTCAGTCTTGTTAGGAGACCAAACACACAGCAGGGATTCAGAGCTATCATTAGAAACAACCCTGTGTCAGATAAACAACCGCTTCTAGAAAGATTTCAGAGGAACTAACATAGAACCGGATCGTGGAGTTAAAACAGTCACACTGCAGGAGACTGTTATCATCTACTAAGTGTTTAATCTTCTTTTTTCCAACATTATCACTTAACAAGCATCATGTGAAAATACATGTTCATTTAACATGCAGCATGTGGGGCATGTTGTCTCAGTATACGGGGTAAATACTGGAAACCAGCTGTTTTCGATTCAAAGGGTCATCGGATGTTCATTTTACACAAGTTGATGTAAATCTTAGGGTCTTCATGAAAAGTATAATATACTTTGGTTAAAATTGTTTGGTTTTACTTTTGGTTAAAGTGGATATTTTAACTAAAAAGTCAAACTTTGGGTGAAATAATGTTCCATCGTCATTCAGTGTAATATATATATGTAAAAATTAAACAAACAACAAGTTTGTTTCAAATGACATACTTATTTTGACCTGCACTTATTAAATTATATAAAAGAAAAAGTGATCATACGAAATTATTATATTTTATTAAGATTGTTTGGTATATGAACTATTGCTGCACTGAAATATATGGATATCTTTCTTTTTCTTTTTTTACTGTAAATCGAGGTGTGGTGGGAAAAAATTAAACAGGACATATTTTATGTTTGCTTTTTGTCTTAACGCACAAAAATATCAAATCATGGTTTTCACCAATTTAAATAATCAATCGTCTGCATAAAACAATGTGACAACTTGCCCCAACAGGCTATTTGGTTAAAAATACTGTCGTGGATTTTTTGATTCAAAACTCATATCTCAGACTTTCCTCATTATTCCACCCAAATGACCCGGCATCTTCATTTCGTACGCCGTGATTACGAGCGTAATATGTTTGGTAAGGTGAGAGATGACAAAATAATTAAGCACAGTTCAGGCCTCTGTGCAGCGCATGCAGAATGAAACGAAATATCATAGAAATAAATCACAACATGACTTAGTAGGTCACATTCAAATTATGAGTTACAAATCATCTCCTTCTGAAATTAGTGTCATTGCATATTAATAATGGGGTCTTTATGGCTATGATTATGCATATGGACATCACCCTGTGCTCTTGCTGAAATGCTTTTATTGAATGCAATAACAGAATATTGTAGCAGCGTGGAAATGACTGTAATAACAGAAAAACAAGCACGCAGCTGCTATTAAATCATTTCAGGTGCGATGAGAAAAACACAGAAATCTGCCGAAGAAAACATATTCATGAAAATATTGACATGCACCTGTAATTTATGTAAAGCTGTGCGTTTTCTAAAGGAAACAGCAGTGTTTAATTTCCTAATGCATATTAATGTAAAGTATAACTTCACTTGTATAGCGGTAATATTAATAATAATAAATGATATTTAATAAAACACCTTCAAAAGAAGCTTGCAAGCTGATTATAAACTCTAACGGCTGGATACTGTTTTAATTGTCCCAGACTCGTAATAGAAATGGACCTAAAAGTGAGATACGACAAATACCAAAAAGTTAAATTAATGAATGGAAATGACTTAATCAAAAATGAAACTGTCATTCTCGTGATGTTCCAGACTTGCTTTCTTGCAGGGAAATAAAGGAGAATTTCTAAAGACCATGTTCTTTTGCACTGAATAAAAATCTCCACAGAAATATTTCATTTAAAGGGGTCATATGATGCTATTTCAGGTTTTCCTTCGTCTTTGGAGTGTAGCAAGCTGTGCTTAGATAAGATCCGTAAAGGCTCAAACCTAAAGAGATACTTCTTCTAAAGGTTAAAGCGGTCATATGATGTTGCTAAAGAACATTTCTTCAGCCAATCACAACGCACTGGACAGCCGGCCAATCAGAGCACACCTCGCTTCTCAGAACATGAGCTTTGTAAAAATTGAGGAGCAACAATAGCATACAGTAAATAATGTGTTTTTTAACTGCGTTAACACATTGCATTACACCAAATACACAACATAATGATATTTTTAGCATTGTCATGTGATCACTTTAACGTTTACTTTCAAGTCACTGTCATTTTGAGCACATTCAAAAGTACAATTATTAGATCAAATTGGTTATATCTATTAATCAATTACATTTCATGTAAATATACATTGTAATATTTAATTACAGCTGATATTTTTGTCTTACAAAAGTTAATATCATAGATGGTATTTTATGCTGAATTTATTTTTTAAGCAGCAAGCAGGTTTTGGAAAATGTTTAATTTGTATGTTCGTTATATTAATTTTTTTGTGCTACACAATGTTTAAGTTTTTTCAAGTGTTCAGGTACAGAAACTGAATAATTAAATGTAAAATAGCACTGCATAGTCTTCACCATAAACATGTATTATACAGTCAAACCAACACTTTCAGCATTTCTCACATTATATCACAGTTTATTTGCTAAAGTTTATGGTAATAAAATATGACAAGAACTCAGAGCTGTGTCAGAACCAATGAATCTTGATAATGTCAGATAACTTTGATAGAAAGGTATGTAATGGATTACAAACCAACAATTCAGACAACTGTTAGTATGACAATATCTACACAACTATCAATACTTTGTTGACCAATAACCAATAAATTCTTAATTTTGTTCAGTATGTGGTGTATAAATGTCACATTAGCAATTCAAGAAAAAACACTTCTGCTAAAACACAGTCAGGTCAAAGTGTCTGAAAAATGTTTTTTTTTTATGTATAAATGATATGGTATGAATGAATTGTGGGTATAATATGTCACAGTTAACTTTATTTTGCTATCCTCGCTCACATAAACGAACTATAGTGTCCTGCACCCACTAGTACAAAATATTAAAAATTAGATCTGGTGTTTGACTGTGGATTAATAATTGTTAAAACTACAAAGTAATTCAGTCAAGAGCAGCGAATCTTTCTTTCATTTTCTTGGATTAACGTTAATGAAACGACAGCAGAGTTTAAATTAGGTGCTGTCACTTTAAGAGACAATGCATCCAAAATAATAATCCACATCTGATTTCTGTCTCAACTGATTACGTTCACTTAACCAAGTTTTTTCGAGGATACTCTCCGAGACAGGTGTTTTGACATAACTTTGGCAAATTCAGTGTTGAAGCGATTTGAGACGCGTCTCTCTGCGTGCGCCCTGTGCACCCGAAAGAACTACAATATTGTGAAACTTTAAATAACGGTGTTCTATTTTTACCATACTTTAAACATCTATTTCTGTGAGTCATAGCTGAATTTCCAGCATCATTTTAACACGTACTTGTGAATAAAAGTGTTCGTTTCTTTAAGAAATACTGACACACTGAATTGCAAACTGGATGGTATTGTTATAAAAGATTGATATTTTAAATAAATGCTGTTATTTTATATTATTTACTTTTCTATTTCACAATGTTATTGTTTTTCGGTATTTTTGATCAAATAAATGTATAGTTTGATTATCATATACACTTCTTTCAAAAACATAAAAACTGTAATGTGTCTAAACTTGTGACCAGTACTGTGTGTACATATTAATTAATCTTTAGCTAAGCTAATCTATTTTTTGCTTGTTGAGGATTTGTTTGTTATTATAGCCGTGATAAAATTATTATTATTTTGCAGTATTTTTTTCAGTAATTTATTCACTGTTCCCGAATACCTCTTCAGTAAATGAACATCGGTGCTTTTATATTTGTTTCTTTCCTAGCTGGGTATGGGCAGGATTTCTCTCTCCCATTTAACCAATATAAATTATGATATTGTTATATTGTTAATATGATTGTAGCCTATGTAATGTTGTCAGACTTTGTCTTCCTCTTCCTTGTGTTTCCACACCCATATATGGTCCTTCCTGTTTCCTGTCATTAGTTCATTAATCCCCGTCTGTGTTTGTTTACTCCTCACCTGTTGCTGTTTCCCCTGATTACGTTATGTGTTTATAAGCCCTGAGTCTTTGTCCGTTAACTCGTCTATGTACGTCGATGTAGTGTGTCCTGTGTTCCTTCATTTAAATCCCATTATTCCTCTTACCTCTCGTCTCTCGTCTCCTCCCGATACACGACCGTGACAATTGTACTGCTACCTTAAATCAGCGCAGTTTAGAAGTTACACACATCTGAGGTAGCCCACTTTTTGAAGCATACAAAAATGGTCTAGTGTTTGATTTTTGAATTTGACATAGTTTTTTTTTTTTGTAGCTATTTTGCTAGTCAGCTCCTGAGGTGATGTCATTTCCTGTATGCACAGATTCACGCTCTTTTAAACTCGTAATAAACTGGTGAATGATCTGTCCAGAAACGACGCTGATCATCAGAACAAGTTTATATTTAGAATACACTACAATCACTCTTAAATAAATGACGACGACAATCTGCATTAGGAGCTGTGCTTCTTTGCGTGCCTGTTTAGTCTTTGCTTCAGCACCTGAAGGATACTCGTTACGCAAGCATTCAGAAGACAGGACCCGCTTTGAAACGGCATCATTAACTGCTTTACGTGCAGGTGAGGGACAATTCAACAATATCCAATGAACAATTCGGCTAGTCTTTTACAGTCCATGGACTGGTATATAAGGGATGTTATGTTTATAACGCCGGTGTTCTGACGATTTGTGCTGCCTGCTCAGATTGTGTTACCTCCCGTTAAAAAAGATAGGTAGCACAAATCGATAGCGAAAAATGCTACCTATCAGATTGTGCTACCAGCAACGTATTCATGTTTGAGGCTTTTTTAACGTCCACACATACCCTTACCCTAAACTTAGCCTTAAAATGTTATGGGAAGTAGACCAGACACGGAGGATATGAAATCACACTGATGTTTATTTGAATTCAGCAGACGGGTAAGCAGGGAAGAATGGTGAGCACGTATCTTGAAGTACTTAGACAGTTAAAGGATATACTGATGATGGTTTTCTTGCCAGGAACTCGTGGTAAGCACACACCTCGGGTCGACACCGAAGACGAGCTGGGGTGACGGACGAAGACAGGCAGACGTAGGAGACACGGAGGACCAACGAGGAACAGGAGGCAAGTAATCTGGAGGCAAGTAACCTGGACTGGAGGCAAGTAACCTGGAGGCAAGCAATCTGGAGGCAAGCACTCTGGAGGCAAGCACTCTGGAGGCAAGCAACCTGGAGGCAAGCAACCTGGAGGCAAGCAACCTGGAGGCAAGCAACCTGGAGGCAAGCAACTCTGGAGGCAAGTAACCTGGAGGCAAGCACTCTGGAGGCAAGTAACCTGGAGGCAAGCACTCTGGAGGCAAGTAACCTGGAGGCAAGCAATCTGGAGGCAAGCAATCTGGAGGCAAGCAATCTGGAGGCAAGCAATCTGGAGGCAAGTAATCTGGAGGCAAGCACTCTGGAGGCAAGTAATCTGGAGGCAAGCAATCTGGAGGCAAGCAATCTGGAGGCAAGCACTCTGGAGGCAAGCAATCTGGAGGCAAGCAATCTGGAGGCAAGTAACTCTGGAGGCAAGCAACTCTGGAGGCAAGCAATCTGGAGGCAAGCACTCTGGAGGCAAGCAATCTGGAGGCAAGCAATCTGGAGGCAAGCACTCTGGAGGCAAGCAATCTGGAGGCAAGCACTCTGGAGGCAAGCAATCTGGAGGCAAGCACTCTGGAGGCAAGCAATCTGGAGGCAAGCAATCTGGAGGCAAGCACTCTGGAGGCAAGCAATCTGGAGGCAAGCAATCTGGAGGCAAGCACTCTGGAGGCAAGTAACCTGGAGGCAAGCAATCGGGATGCAAGTAATCGGGATGCAAGTAATCTGGAGGCAAGTAACCTGGAGGCAATTAACCTGGAGGCAATTAACCTGGAGGCAAGTAACCTGGAGGCAATTAACCTGGAGGCAAGGCAAGTAAGCTCTGGAGGCAAGTAAGCTCTGGAGGCAAGTAATCTGGTCTGGAGGCAAGGCAAGTAAGCTCTGGAGGCAAGTAATCTGGTCTGGAGGCAAGTAATCTGCTCTGGAGGCAAGTAATCTGCTCTGGAGGCAAGTAATCTGCTCTGGAGGCAAGTAATCTGCTCTGGAGGCAAGTAATCTGCTCTGGAGGCAAGTAATCTGCTCTGGAGGCAAGTAAGCTCTGGAGGCAAGTAAGCTCTGGAGGCAAGTAAGCTCTGGAGGCAAGTAACCTAGTGTGTAGACTAGGTGTGAGTCCACTTCGTGTAAGCGAGATCGGACAACTGACTGAGGTGAGGTGTGTGCTTAAGTAGTGCTGGTTTAATTGAGTGTTGATGTGGTGCAGGTGGTTTGAGTTCAAACTCAGGTGACAGTGATCGCTGTGAGAGATTGGTGGTGGAGCCTGGCTGATCTGTGACATAAAACAAAGCAAATATATTATTGTAGCACAATCTGATAGGTAGCACGTTTCGTCAGTACACCTGCCCTGTGTGCGTGTCTATCCATTCACGCTCTAGAAACATCTTTATTGTTGTGATTTGAGAAACAGGAGTTATGCAGGTCAACTGGAGGAGACAGACACTAAGAACCTCACAGGACCAAACATGAAGAACTACAAACCCGTTCTCAATAGCTGACAGAGGACATGATGTGTTCATCATTCTCCTGCACTAAATGAATGGTGGGGATATTCTCCTTCAATGACTATTGGCAGATGAATCCTGAAGTACAGCAGATGCTGGTCCATCAATTATAGGCTGCTGTCCAATCGAATCTGAGTCTGTCTCCATCTGCTCACAATAATACAGACACAACATAACAGTGGGAACTCGACTGTTACCGAATATTTCCATCAGCCGGGCATGAGAACTGCTAGTTATTAATATGCAACCGCTTCATTTAAAAAAAGAAGAATTGCATGTATAATGCATTCTTTCTTTTCATTGCCGTGCATCATATTCAATACAAACACGTGTTTTGAGTTAGATTTTACAGGTCTGTTAGTGCAGTAAAAGAGAAGCTGGTGTTGCTTTTTCATATCTCTGGAAAAGTTATGTTTCATCACAGGATCAGATGCTGTTAAACAGAAAAGAAGCAGATACAGACTCATTGTAATACAGTAAGAATCAGAAGAATATAGAAGTGGAGCAGCTCAGATTAATGTCTGAATATACAGACTCTGATAATCAGTTTCATTTTAATCACTAATTGCATGTATGATTTATAATGAGGAAACCAAACAGTCAGGTTTCTGTGAATCTGTTAATTGGTAACATCACCTGTTTACTCGAGGAGTGCTTTCAAACAGCAAATTAAACACCGAATGATTGATTTATCCCTCAACATGCCTGCTTACGATGTTTAAAGTCAAATAATATGAATACAACACTGAAAAAAAGGTGAAGAAACAATTATCACTCAGAAATTGCTTGTGAATTACACAAAGAAATGCCAAGTAACACAATTAATTAAATATTCAATATTGAAATTAGCAGCCAGAAAATAGGTGCAAGTAAGCAAGTTAAAACACTGAAACATCCCATAATCTTATCTTATGTAAAAGTCTTATGTACAGATGTCTGAAGTGGTTGTTTGTGAAAATGATATCAAATCAGATTACTTAAAAAATAACTCTATTTCAGTCTTTCTACCAGAACAATTAATACAATATTGACTTCATTTAGATATTATTATATAAGCATTTATTATATGATATGCACGTTATGTGCACACATCTGCACATAATATGAGAATGACAAAGACAACTATAATTAAATAAAACTGTCTTTATTTATTTATAAAAGTTAACTCATTCAAAAAATGAAGATCTGATTTGAAAGCAGTCTTTTCTGTTCACCATGGCTGCAATTATTTGATCACAAATACAGGAAAAACTGTAATATCGTGAAATATTATTACAATTTAAAATAGCTGTTTTCTATGTAAATATCTGTTAAAATGTAATTTATTTCTGTGATCAAATCTGTATTTTCATCATCATTCCTCCAGTCTTCAGAGTCACATGATCTTCAGAAATCATAATAATATCTGCTCAAGAAACATTTCTGATTATTATCAATGTTGAAAACAGTCGTGCTGCACAATATTTTTGTGGAAACTGTGATACGTTTTATTTCATATTAATAGAAAGCTCAAAAGAACAGCATTTATTTGAAATAGAAATCCTCTGTAACATTTACTGGCACTTCTTTAGTAATTTAAATG
Organism: Schizopygopsis pylzovi; assembly: GCA_027422435.1. NCBI lineage: Eukaryota > Metazoa > Chordata > Actinopteri > Cypriniformes > Cyprinidae > Schizopygopsis > Schizopygopsis pylzovi. The sequence continues at coordinate 41,082,570 of CM049822.1, read as the reverse complement.
AGTTTATAGTTATGCATGTTATTTGTGTAGAACAGCAGATTACGTATTGTATGTGTCCAACACAAATTTCCCTCGGGACAATAAAGTTTATCTTATCTTATAGACTTCTCTAAAACCTCCAGAGTTCTGATATCGAGCGTCAGACTTCAGCGCAGTGCACCTGTGTGGCGAGAGAACAGGTGTCTGTGTCTGGAGAGAGGTGTCATCATGACCCGTTACCCAGCTATTACCCCTCCAGCGAGATACTGAGTCCCTCTTACAGACTGTGATGAGCACCTGGAGCTAATAGCACCTCATCAGAGCTCCCATAAAGCCACAGCGGCTCGCTGGGGGGGGTTTCACGGTTTAGGATGCGTTTACAAAAGGAGCGTTGTATGTCTAACATTAAAAAGCGAGCTGGGTGGTTAAAGGGATAGTTCAGCTTTACTCACCTACATGTTGTTCCAAACCTGCATGAGTGTCTTTCTTCTAAAAGGACACACATTAAATTAATTAATCCACAACTGAATGTAGGTTCAAGGTTCAAGGTTCTTTATTATTTGTCACATACACAATCATACAGGGTATAATCAGTAGTGAAATGTAGGTCGGGACAGGTCCGCTCAATGGAAAGTGCAAAAAAAATAAAAATTATAATAATAAAATAGAAAATAAAAATAACATAAGCAATAAAACAATGAAACATAACACAAGAGAATATATATATAAATATAGGTGAGAATGAAAAAGGGAACAAATAATAAAATAAAAAGTGTAAGATGTGCAATGAGATAAAATGTGCAATACAGTATAATGTGGATAATAAATATTAATATAAAAAATAAAAACGAGTACACTGTACTCGCACATGTACACTAGTAATGTACTTTAACTAATATTACAAAGTACTTGATTGCGATTTTAACTGTAGTGCTATTTGATTTGACATTTAAAGTTACTGTATTTTAAATGTACTAAATTTGCAACTTCATTAAAAACATGTACATTCAAATATATTTAAATATGTAACATAACTTTTAATAGAAATGTAAAAGAAATGACTTTTAATAGAAGCACATCCGGCAGTACACTTTAACCATGTTTACAAAAACAATTGAAGTAATTATGAAAACTAATAATTACTATTGAAGTAATTATTTAAGCACTCTAAAGTTAAGTTAACGGCATTTAATATAGAATTAAACTATAATACATTTTCATTTACCTGCAATTAACATGACAATAAATGCACAGAAACATCACATTCAGCTCACACTGAAGTATATTCGTTTAAAGTATATTTCAGTAAAACAGTGAAGTACACTTTTATTAAAAACTTATGTAGAAACAACTTTCACTCAGATATTAGTAAACTTATACGAATAATTAATTTAACTCAAAACAAAGTAGTCCAATAACAATTATTTTCTTAAAATGTAGTTTTTAACTCTTTTTTTTTTTAAATGTGTGATTCTTTTTACACAAAAACAGACTTTTTTTTTTTTTTAATCTTCTTTTTTATTCCACAGAAGGATAAAAGTCATTCATACAGGTTTGGGATTGACATGAACGTCTGTTTTTGTGTGTACTATCCCTTTAAGAAGGAAGCCGAGTGCGGTTTCTGGTCACATGCGGGGTGTTTTATGAGGTGAATCGGTTTGTAGTGGTCAAATTAGATGAAAGACACATTATTGAACATTTGGTCAAGCTGTTGGAAACGCTGTGGGACAGAATCAAAGTCCTGGACCCATTTCTGACAGCTTTGAATAGCAAGTGGAGAGCATACAAGCAAACAGAAACCCACCTTTATACAAGCCAAGCTTTCATTTGCATTATAAAACAGATCTCGACCTCAAATTCTGAGCCACATACACAAGCAACATCTACTGAATATCAAAGTTGACTTTAGGTTGCTTACGTGGAACTATAAGACTGATAGATTACTAATATAGCAATATATTTATTCATATATCGAACACTGACGATATCATATGAATGCATTAACACATCATGCATTTACAGCTCACGCACACTTTCATCAGAGTTAAAGAAATGCATTTAAAACATATGTTAGTCACCATGATCACTAATGAAGAGCACGATCACATTATCAGTCACAGTATTGGGACGAGCTCCAGGGCAGAGATCGCATTATAATATTGCATAAGGTTTATATTTCAAATAAATGCTGATCTTTAGAATTTCCATTAATCTGTGAATCCTGAAAAATAAAAATGTATCACGTTTCCACAAAAATATTCATCAGCACAATTGTTTTCGACATTGATAATAATCAGCAATATTTCTTGAGCAGAAATCAGTATATTATTATGATTTCTGAAGATCATGTGACACTGAAGACTGCAGTAATAATGCTGAAAATACAGATTTGATCACAGAAATAAATTACAGTTTAACATACGTTCACATACAAAACAGCCTTTTTAAGTTGTAATAATATTTTACAGTTTTTAAGATTTTTACTGTATTTTTTATCCAAAAATAGGAGAGGCGTCTTTCAAAAACATCTTGCTGACCCCACACTTTTATATGTGTTGTAATAATTAAAACACACAATTACATAAGCCGTATAAAATCATAGGTAAAGGTCATTATGTATTTCAATGTTACAAAAGAAGGCTTTTAAAGATCAGACCACTGCAAAGGACAGAGGCATCAGAGGGATAAAACCATGCATACTTAATAAAATGACTAAAAAGACACTAAGTAAGAAGTTTCCGCTACTACACCGGTCTGTTATTTTAGGAGAAGGCAGAGAATTAAATCGTCCTTGCACAGATCTAATAAGAAAACAGTGATATTGCATGTATAAGCTTTATGTTTATAGTAGTTCTCCTCTGAGCATTTATATTCATACAGATGACTTTCTGAATAGCATATTTGACTCTCGTTTCATAGCTTTCTAATGACCCTGGCATTGTGACATATAAATACTGTTGGCTTACATTCCTCTGTTGAAAGTCACTTTATATAAAAGCATCTGCTAAATGCATGAACGCGAATACGCAAAGCTCAAGTTGCTCTTTTTAAAAGCACCTGCTACTAAACGCCGTATGTAAAGATCAGTCTCATGCACGAGGTCAAAGGTCAGCGTGTGAAAACTTCTCTTACAGTGTAGATTGAAACTTCCTCGGCTGACGCTCCAGTGGGACGAAATCCAAAAGGTGGACAGATATCGCGGTGACACAATTAAACTCAGCGGCTCAGATGTCATTATAGTGAAGCAGATCTCATCCAACATCTCTGTGACCTTTAACCGCCTCAGCCTGACCTTTCTCGGTCTCTTATCTTTTATATTACGTGATAAAACCGGCTTCCTCTCTGGCTGAACGGAGGACAAACTGGGACATCGGCTGTAGAGGGCGACGGGAAGAGGAGAGCTGCTGATAGATGATGTGTTCCCCATTGATACGCTGACGGTGATGGAGCTTAATGTCAGTGTGGCCCTATTGTGAGCATGATAAAGGGCCGACGCATTGGCAGGCGCTCAGTGTGATTAGCACGTATCCTTCTCTGTCTGAAAGCCTTCAAAACAGCGTCTGTGAATCTAGCAAACGTTTCAAGTTGAAGAGTGCAGCTTCTGTCCTGCTAACATCACTGAACGAAACTGTGAAAGTAATCATTTGACACGTTTTTAATAAATCGCACATCTTCTGTTAACAGATCTCCACAAATGCATGCAGTTAATGTTGCTGAAGGGAGACTTATTTTGTGGCTTTTGCAAAGCGATTGTGGCTTTTTCTCAGAATTGTGACAAGCTTGTTTCTATCAGGGGATACAATGAAATAAAGGTAATTTTATCTCACAATTGCATGTTAACATTTCAGATCAGACGCTCTTTCCTTAAAACTGAGAAAACGTCTGAATTCAACGATATAATCTCTGAATCACTAAATCTGAGAAGCAAAGTTCAAACTGTGATCGCAATTGCAAGAACGAAGTCAGAATTATGACAAGCTTGTTTCCGTCAAGGGGAGAAAAATTAAATAAAAAAAGGTGCAATTGTCTTTTTCTTTATAAACTCACAACTCTGAGTTTATCACAATTGTGCGATAACATCTCACACTTCTATAGAAGCCTGTTTCTACCACTGAATACAAAATAACACAAGTTCATTTAAACTTTTAATCTCACTGTTCTGACTTCGTTTCTCAGAATTTAGAAATAAACTCACAATTTAGATATAAAGCCCAATTCTGAGGAAAGAAAATAAGATTTTCTTACAATTGTGAGTTTTATCACACAAGTACAAGATGAAATTGCAAAAAAAAAGTCAGAATTGTGAGAAGTCGCAATAAATGTTTTTATTATTTATTCAGCGGCGAAAACGGCTTCCTTACAATATTTCAAAACCATTAAAACTGTGAGAAAAAAGTGTGAATGTAAAATATATATATATGTATAAAGTCAGAGTTGTGAGAAAAAAAGTTGAAAAGTCTGAACTGTGAAATTTTAACTTGAAATATTAAAGTTACACCACATAAAAAATAATAATAATGTAATAAAATGCAAATAAAAAGCTAATTGTGACTTTTTAACTCCCAATTCTGACCTTTCATCCTCAAAATGACTATAAAAAAGTCTGAATTTAACAAACTCAAAAGTCCAAATTTTGTACACATGTAAAATAACCAACAAATAAATACTGACTCTACATTTCTATCTACAACACAAAGATAAAAAGAGACCCATCCGAATCTGACACATCCTGGTAGGCACTGGTAATCATATAGTGTAGTGCACAAAGGGCTTGTATATTATAGTAACGTAATATTTTCATTGTGGGATTCAGATTCACTCGGACGCACTGACTGTAATCATGCACGCTGTTTAGAGCGTATCGTTTGTGACCTGGGATGTGTTCAGGGTGTTCTTCGGGTAATGCACATGATCATCAGGTGACGTAACAAGCAACAGCTGTTTCTCACATCACGCAGGATCATCTGGACGAGTGATAACTACATACCTGTTTCTCCTCGACGCATACACACATTCACCATGATCACGACCCAAGGACACGTGCTCACACACCGGCAGTCAAGCTTTCAAGATCAGTGCCAACACAGAAGATGTCCAGGGTGTTGTTTGATGCACTTGCCAGCAAGTAAACTAGATATCCTCGAGAACATCTGCGCACATTATTTTTAACACAACACAGGTTGCAACCACTTCCAGCACAAATAGATTTACAGTTTACGACACTTTGTTATACGTGTAGTTATTTACCTAGCGACTAATGAAGTCTTCCATGTTGTGATGTAATTCTGCTTTGTTTTCTATTAAATTATCAGTGTTTATTACAATCGACAGACACCCCCCAGTTACCAAAAATGTTTTAAATATACTTTGGCTAACATTTCCATTCAATTCTGAATGTTCTCTTAATGTCCAATAAAAAATAAATAAATAATACAAAATGCAGGTTATGCAAACCTAAAGGGAACTTTTCATTTGATAATTGTGCAAACATTATGGTTTCATTTGAATGTTGTCTGTAAATGTTTGACAATGTTCCAAACAAAACGATGCATGGATTTCGTTCTAATGAGAATATTAATAAATAGTGTTACCGGAAGAACGTTTGTTTATTACTTTGAGAAAACCAGAACATTCTCTGTTAGCTGGGCAGAAATACTGATCACAAATTATACATGCAAAAAAAAAACATTTATTTATTTATTTATTTTTCTACATTAGAGCTAATTACAAACAATGAACTAAACATTCTTTGACAGCAGTGACTCAAAGAAAAATAGAAAAACAATACAAATAAGAAGAATAGAAAGAAGACACATAAATATAGTCAAATAACACAACAGGGAATAAATGAAGCTCCTCACTGATCAGGTCATTTTCAATGCGTCCAGATACATAGTAGCAGGTGTCCACCTTTGTGTTGTATTTCTGGAGTTGGGTAGTCATATATTCATTCTATAAATAGATTCAAGTTTTTCTAATGAGTCATTGCTGGAGGGTGTTGTGGTTTTTCTTGCACTTAATAAGAGTATGTGTAATATATATATCTCTGGTGTTTAGTACATCAATCCTGGGGTATCCCTTCAAGCAAGAAAAAAGCAGATTTTTCATAATCTTTACCCCTTGTCAAAATGTTAATATTTTTGGACATTATTTAAGTATATGTGCAGTTTTAAGATTTTTTCTGTTGTTTGCTAACATGCAGCAAACTAGGTTTTAGAACATGCACACATGCAAATTTAAGTTCGACTAGCAAAACAGTCATTGTCTTTCTCAAAAATATTTAGGCAGGCTACACAAACGGTGTTTTCCTTCATGGGAACTCGAACTGCGTCCCCTAGGGGTCGCTACGGGGAACGCCCTCAGCGTGACTCGGTCTGAAGATACATATGAAAAAACACCACCTGTTGGCCGGCGACAGCCCATGACGTCACTACCGGCGTGCCACAATATAAGTGCTGCCGGGAGAATACATCATCAGCTTTTTCGCCTTCACTGACTGGTTTGTTTGAAGCGTGCAGAGTGAATCTGGTAAGAGTACAGTTTTCTAACTCTACTATGGCGAGCACTAGCAAGGCGTTTAGGAAGTGTGTGGATCCGTGTCCTCGTTATTTGACACCCGATGACACACACGACTGTTGCGTCTTTTGTTTGGGCATGGAGCACGCACGCGATGTCCTTGAGGGGGCGGTTTGCGTGCATTGTGAGCGGCTCTCTATGAGGAAGCTCAGCTCTCGCCTGTCCCTCTTTTCGAGGAAAGAGGGGCAGCCGTCTGCTTCCCGCGATTCAAGACCCACCGTTGCCGAGGCACGGAGGCGAATGAAATCGTGGGGTTCGCAGTTGGATGTGGCCGATAAGCTGGAAAGGGACCGCTCCCTTTTCGCGCGTCGGCCGAGAACGAGAGTGAGCTGCTGGATTGTGATGATGCGATCTTTCTGACATCATCAGATGCAGCAGCTAGTGCTCCGCTGCATATGAACGAGTTTTTGGAGGTTATGGATCATAAAAATAAATCTAAATAACCCCCAGCTCGAGTGAGCCTTCCTTTCTTCATAAATCTCGATGTGGAGGTTGAGAAGGAGTGGGAAAAGCTATTTTTTCTAGTATTCATAGGTTTCAGCATACTGGTTATGCTGACACTGAGGGGATGTGTGAAAATGGCTATGAGGGGATGCCCCCTGTGCAAGAGATGATAACCAGCTTATCTCTCTATGGCGAGACATCCTCTCTCAAGGCTCCCTCCTGGCCATCTAAGCCCCTGAATCTCGCTTAAATGGCAGGGCATATGCAGCAGCAGGTCAGACCGTCGCTTCGTTGCACACGAAGGCGTACCAGACTGACCTGCTAAAAGTCCTGGATAAGGTCCAGGTCTGAGCCCGAACAACCAGGGGTCCTAACCCATCTCGGTCTGAGGATCAGAGATGGGCTTAGAAGGCTAGTCTCGCGACTCATGCCCCTCCCCCTCCTGCGGCTAGGGTGAGACAGAGGCGTGGGTCAGAGAGAGGCAAGCCCTCTCATTCCTCTCTAATTCCCCTGTAACCACCGTAAACTCCACCGACCGAGGTTAGGTGGAAGTTTCCTGCCAAGCACCTAGAGGCACTCCCTTGTGAGCGGCGGAGTTCCCTCTCATTCTGAGGAATGAGTTCTCCGCTCCTCAGAGCTCTGTGATAGGTCGCTCTCCGTGCTGGTCGAGCTAGCATTGCTCCCCTCACTATAGAGGGTTATCTATGAGCATGCCGCTCCCTGCTGAGCGTCTAAGTTCCTTCTCATTCTGAGGAATGAGTTCCCAACTAAGAACTGCAGTCAGGCTGGACCTATGATGATTTCAGGCAGGTTCTGTATTCTCGAACTGCCTTACTGATGGTCTGGACGTGAGTCCCCTCGGAGGTTTTTGCGGATCCTCCTGGATCTTCAGTCATTCTGGTCACCACTGCAAGGGTAGAGCCAGCATTACTCCCCTCACGATAAGAGGGTTACCTATGAGTATGCCGCTCCCTTCTGAGCGGCTGAGTGTCTTTTCATTCTGAGGAATGAGTTCTCCACTCTCCAGAGCTCGTTATAGGTAGAGCTAGCATTGCTCCCCTCGTTAGAGGGTCACCTTTGAGCATGCCGCTCCCTGCGGAGCGTCTGAGTTCCCACTCATTCTGAGGAATGAGTTCTCCGCTCCTCAGAGCTCTGTGATAGGTCGCTCTCCTTGCTGGTCGAGCTAGCATTGCTCCCCTCACTATAGAGGGTTATCTATGAGCATGCCGCTCCCTGCTGAGCGTCTGAGTTCCTTCTCATTCTGAGGAATGAGTTCTCCGCTCTCCAGAGCTCGTTATAGGTAGAGCCAGCATTACTCCCCTCATTAGAGGGTCATCTTTGAGCATGCCGCTCCCTGCGGAGCGTCTGAGTTTCCCTCTCATTCTGAGGAATGAGTTCTCCGCTCCTCCGAGCTCTGTGATCTCTGTGATAGGTCGCTCGCCTTGTTGGTCGAGCCAGCATTGCTCCCCTCAACCAGAGGGTCATCTATGAGCTTGCCGCTCCCTTCTGAGCGTCTGAGTTCCCTCTCACTCCGAGGAATGAGTAGTTCTCCGCTCCAGGGCATAGAACGTTCTTCTAATAAGTGCACACGCGAGACTTTGGGCACTTTCTAAAATCCACTCAGTGGTAAGTCCGCACATCAAAGGTTCTGCGTTCTTTCTAAAATCCCGAAAGGGTAGGGTTACGCGCACAGCTTCGTGCCCTTTTTTGAGTTGGTTAAAGCCCCGGCTTGTGTCTTGGGCCCCGCTCCCCTGTCCCATATATGTTGGGTCCAAAAAAAAAAAAAAAAAAGGGAAAAGAAAGGGGTGTACGCTACCAAGAGGTCTGTTGAGACAGTTCCCTTGGTAAGCTTGAGAGCAAGTGGTAACCCCTGAGTGATCGGCCAGGACCTAGTGAGCCAGGTGCCTGGCCATATCCCCTTAAAGGAATCTTTTCTGATTCCAAGACTTTGAGCTCTACCCTAGGCCCGGTAATCCCGGCACCTAGAACAGGTAAGTACTAGGGTATGCAGCTCGGGCCTTTGGCCGAAGGGGATAATATCACTGACAGCCATCAGCCGTCCCAGGGGCAACTCCCTTAGCCGGGTAGAGCTGGCTTGGTGCTCGCCTTTTTTGAGAAATTGGCTTGCATTCCCCTCAGCATGGTGAAGTGGGTATAACGTTCCCCGTAGCGACCCCTAGGGGACGCAGTTCGAGTTCCCATGAAGGGGAACGTCTCAGGTTACGTATGTAACCATGGTTCCCCGAGTGGGGAACGAGACACTGCGTCCCCTAGGCTTCGGGCCATGCTTCGGACGCAAGCTTCAGACGAAGAAGCTGATGATGTTTTCGCCCGGCGGCACTTATATTGTGGCACGCCGGTAGTGACGTCATGGGCTGTCGCCGGCCAATAGGTGGTGTTTTTTCATATGTATCTTCAGACCGAGTCACGCTGAGGGCGTTCCCCGTAGCGACCCCTAGGGGACGCAGTGTCTCGTTCCCCACTCGGGGAACCATGGTTACATACGTAACCTGAGACGTTTTCCTGGTTCATGCAATTCCCAGTGAAAGCCTCATCTAATTACAATACAATACAAATTAAGCTCAGATGAGCTTTATCTGTCACATACACAATTATACAGAGTATAATGAGGAGTGACATGTGTTCTCTGCATTTAACCCATTCAAGTGGAGCAGCCCGGGGAGCAGTCGGGAGTTCGGTGCCTTGCTTAAGGGTCTCAGTCGTGGACAATACCTGCCAGAGCCGAGATTCGAACCCACAACCTCGGGTTACAAGTCCAACGCTCAGAGCTACGACTGCCCTGAACATCTGAAGGAGCAGCAGTATCTGAACGACAGCAGGCTGTTATAACATTAATCCCTAATAACCCCACGTGGCCATTGGAGTAACACATCTCTAGCGGTAGCGGAGTAACCCGCTGGGAGTAACGGTTGAGCGGCAGGTGAAGCCGAGGGGGTGTCAGGTGTTAATTTCACTGCCGCAGCATCTTCTGACAGAGCTGTGAGATGCTCTTTTATGCACGGCAGCGGAGCTTCACGAGGAAGACCTGCATTGATGAAAGCGAACAAGACGCCTTGTTTATCTCCGAGTGGGAAAATCTCATAGTATTTGCCGTTTCCATTCTTTCATCAGACAGCCAGCAGGATATTCACTTTTGAGTGCACTGCTGTGTGGTTACTGTAGGCGGTTTCTTACTGTCTGTGATATCTTAGTGTCCAGATATCAGCTCTGATCCCTCCTTCTCTACACATTTCCTCAAACAGCCAAAACAGTGCAGTGTCCAGCCAAAATACCCCAGCAAGCACAATAGAAGTGAGCACAAGCAGAATGATTTCACAGAATTAAAGCGCTTTGGGAAACCAAAGCCTGTGGAAAGATGAAGTCTCAGCGTCGATAATCTAGATGACATTGGAAGCACATACAGTCAGACTTTAGACCATCATTCAGGAGTTTAAGGGCAGATTTATGAGCTTTATCTAAACCTATATGACTAGAAATGACATGCACACCTCAGAATTATTCAGTGTCTTCATACTCATATCACAGGGATTCATGAAAATACACCTCAATATAAAGAACAAAGCACATTTACTGTAAGTCTGGAAGAAACATTGATTCTATACTTTTTCTTTATTCTTCTAACACATTTAAAAGAAATGCTCAAAGTGTGTGCGCGTGTGTATTTTATACATTATATGTATAGAATATATAGTATTTTTTATTAATATACTTTATCATTTTATCAATATCTTAATTTTGTTTTTTAAATATGTTTTTATTTAATTTTGCTGGGTGCTTTATCATTTTTTAAATATCTATATATTTGTAATTTGTATTAAAATTCTAGTTATACTAAAGAATAAAATGTTTACTTTCAGTTATTTTACTAAAAACAAAAATGTTCATTATGGTTCTAGTTTGAGTTAATTATAATAACACAGCTAAACACACACTTTATCAGTGAAGGAGTATTTACACAGATCTTTAAATATTCAGCATGTTTTTTAAGCATGTTCTTCATTGTATTAAATATCAAATGCATCATGTCAGAAAAGAGTTTTTGTTCTTTGAAATCATGTTTCATTTCCATTCACTCCGTGCAACTGAGGGTTTGTAATTCAGTGAATTATTACTGAGAAGATCATAATGACAGAACACATCAAATATGATGTCTCCAATATTTACTGCCAAATATAAAATAGCATTAAAACAAAGACAGAGAAATAATAAGGTCAATAAGTTATTCATGAGTTAACCAAGAAACACAATTTCTCAGTAAATTGCCAGGGAAATGTGCAAATGTCAGACTTACAAATTATGACTTGCCACTGATGTCAAGGGCAATATGACATGCAATATAATTAAAGGATGGAAAATAAGCACCTTTTCATTCATATCATAGCTTGCGCTGACAGATGAGTCTGACACATTGAACATCACGAGGCTGGGGGGAAAAAAAAGAAAGGAATATGAGAAGTTATGATTTGTAAAATAAACAAATCATCATATTTATTGCTCAATATGTGACAGATTTTTTTTTTTTATATATATAAAAATATATTTTTAATATTGTTTTTCCTTGATGCTGATATTTATTGTAGTTCAGTCAAAACATTTTCTTTTTGAACTGAACATTTTTGCTAAAGTCTTCCTTCTCAGAGATTTCTCTCTTTTAGAGTTTCATAATACAGCTCAACAATGTCTCAAACTCTGCTCAGGTTTAATCACAATCACAATTATTATCCAAATCAGTTTTAATTGAGCATTTTTCATCATACGATTTAAGCTGCTTCACATTTTTTGGTCTACATGTCTACGGTGTCATGAGCTGGGTTTGTTCTCTTCTTCTTCTTCTTCTTATTGGTTTTATGGCGTATTGCAATCATGATTTGTCAGGTGCATATCGCCACCTACTGTACCGGAGTATGCAGCATGGATTAGCCTATAGTTCAATGATTCTACTTAAAAAAAACAAAGACCTTTCCCTTCTTCTTTCCCCTTTCTTCATTCTCCCTTCCCTTCTTTTTCCTTTTTTCCTACTTCTATCTTCTATCTTCTCTACTTCCACTTCTATCTAAATCCTATAATACACCCCTGTATTCTTCAGGTATTTCACAACAGCATCCTGTGCATCTTTTACCCCTTCTCCTGTTGTTCCCAAAACACCCTCCAGGTTCCATTTTCTTCTGTCTGACTTATCTTTTGCTTTAATCTAATCCTCTCTTCCCTATACTTCCTACAATACAACAGTACATGTTCTGCATTCTCTGTGATTTCACACTCCGTACATTCATCTGATTTACTTTGACCTAACAGAAACAATGTTTTATTTAACCCTGTGTGGTCAAACCTCAGCCTGGTTAAGACTGTCTCCTCCCTTCTATTCCTTCCATTCACACCCTGTGCATTAATACATTTCTGTATACTATAATATTTTCTTCCACTATTATCCATGTCCCACCTGTCCTGCCATTTCTTCATCATTTCTTTTTTAATTATTGCCTTAGCTTCTCCTTTACCAAAGGGAATATTTATAATTTGGGTTTGTTCTCTCTTGAGAAGCTCCTCCTCAGTCTCTCAGTTTTTGCCATCAAGCTCCTGTAGCACCTGCCAGATGGCAGTAAACAGAAAAGATGGTTACCATGGTGATTTGAGTCTTTGATGATTTTTGCAGCTCTGCTTCTGCAGCGTTTGAGGTAGATGTCCTGCAGAGAGGGGAGTGTAGACCCTGAGATGCGCTCAGCCAGGCGCACGACTCTCTGTAGAGCTTTGCAGTGCTGGTTTGTGGCATTATTATACCACACTGAGATGCACTGATTCAGAACACTTTCTATGGCCCCTGAATAGAAAGTTTTCAGGATAGCTGGTGAGACCCTGAATTTCCTCAGCTGTCGCAGATGGTACAGTCTTTGCCTGGCTTTCTTGACCTGAGTCTGAATGTGTGTAGTCCAAGTCAGGTCCTCGGAGATGTTTACACCGAGGTACTTGAAGCTACTCGCCCTCTCCACAGGGGTCCCACTGATCATAAGAGGAGCGCTCGCGCTGCTTCTCTGTCACACCGGTTCTCACTTTTGTCTCATTACTTTCTCACTACTTCTAGTGTCTGTTTCCCCTCGTTCTTTGTCGGATTATTTCGTGTGTACGTGAGTCATGCTGTGTGTTATGCTAGCTACATGAACATTTCTACCTTGTCTTATCAAGTTGTGCTAGTCAATCCTCTCTCTCTCTCTCTCTCACCTCTCCTCTCTCTCTTTCTCTACTCATTCTTCTCTCTTAACTCTCTGTCCTCTCTTCTCTTCTCCTCTCTCTTCTCTCATCCTCTTCTCTCTTCTCTTTCTCTCCCTTTCTCTTCTCCCTTCTCTCTCTTCTCTCTCTCTTCTCTCTCTCACTTCCTACTTCTCTTCCAAAGGTCTCTTCAATCTCTCTGCTTCTCTCGCTTCTCCCTCTCTCTTCCTCTCTTCTCTCTCTACCTCGTCTCTCTCTCTCTCTCTCTGCTCTCTCTCTCTCTCTCTTCTCACCTCTCTCTTCTCTCTCTCATCTCTCTCTCTCTCTCTGTCTCTTTCTTCTCTCTCTCTCTCTCTCTCACTCTCTTCTCTGTCTCTCTGTCTCGTCCTCCTTCTCTCTCCTCTCTCCTCTCTCTCCTCCTCTCTCTCTCTCTCCTTCTCATCTCTCTCTTCCTCTCTCTCTTCTCTCCTCTTCTGTCTCTCCTCTCTCTCCTCTCTCTCTCTCTCTCTCTCTCTCTTCCTTCTCCCCTCTCTCTTCTCTCTCTCTCTCTGCTCTCTCTCCTCTCTCTCTCTCTCTCTCTCTCTCTCTCTCTCTCTCCCCTCTCTCTCTCTCCTCTCTCTCTCTCTCTCTCTCTCTCTCTCTCTCTCTCCTCTTCTCTTCTCTCTCTCTCTCTCTCTCTCTCTCTCTCTCTCTCTCTCTGTCTCTCTCTCTCTCTCTCCCTCCTCTCCTCCTCTCTCTCCTCTCTCTCTCTCTCTCTCCTCTCTCTCTCCCTCCTCTCTCTCCTCTCTCTCTCTCTCCTCTCTCTCCCTCTCTCTCCCTCTCTCTCTCCTCTCTCTCTCTTCCTCTCTCCTTCCCTCCTCTCTTCTCTCTCTCTCTCTCTCTCTCTCTCTCTCCCTCTCTCTCTCTTCTCTCTCTTCTCTCTCTCTCTCTGTCTCTTCTCTTTCTCTCTTTCGTCTCCCCTCTCTTCTCTCGTCTCCGATACTCTCATTCATTCTCTCTCTAAAAAAACAAAACCTTCTCCTCTCTCCCTCTCTTCTCTCCCTTCCCTCTTTCTCCTCTTCTCTCTTCTTCTCTCTCTCTCCCTTCTCTTAAATCTCTTACCCCTCTTTCTCTCGTACTTTCTACGCATCCTTCTCTTCTCCCCTCTCTCTCTGTTCCCAAAACTCCTCTCAGTCCTTTTCTCTTCTGCTTTCTTCTCTAATCTTCCTCCTTCTCCTTCTCCTCATCACTCATTTCTCTTCTCTTGATTTCCCTCCTCTTCATCTGTCTCTTTCTACAACAATGTTTTTTTACCCTTGTCAACTCACCTGTTACTTCTCCTCCTTCTCTTCCTTCCTTCCACCCTGTCTTTCTTTCTTACTAATTTTTCTTCCCTTTCCTTCCCCCTTCCTCCTTTCTTCTCATTTCTTTCTATTTTCCTTCTCTCTCTTTCCAAAGATTTTTCTCTGGGTCTTGTTCTTCTTGAACTCTCTCCTCTCTCTCTTTTTCCTCAGCTCCTAGCCCTCCATGCTAACGAAATGTCTCTCTGCTTTGTCTTTCTTTTTTCCTCTGCTTCTCCTTCGGTCTTCCTCAGGGGTTCCCTTGCCTCCTAGCCCATCTCTCTTGCTTCTCTGCTTTGGCTCTCATCTCTCTCCTCTCATCTCTCTCTCTCTCTCTCGCCCCTCTCTCTCTTCTCTCTCTCTCTCTCGCTCCCCCCTTCTCTCTCTCTCTCTCTCTCTCTCTCTCACCCTTTCTCTCCTCTCTCTCTCTCTAACTCTTCTCGGCTCTGGCCTCTCTCTCTTCTCTCTTCTCTCCTTCCTCTCTCTCTCTCTCTCCTGGCTCTTCTCTCTCCTGTCTACTCTGTCTCTCCATCGTCTCTCGGTCTTTCACCGGTCCTTACTCTCCCCTCTCTCTCTCTCTCGTCTCTCTCTCCTCTCGCTCTCTCTCTCTCTCTCTCTCTCTTCTCTCCCTCTCTCTCGCCCTGACTGTCTTTTCTTCCCCACCTGTTCATCGTTGTGCTCGCGCTGCTTCTCTGTCACACCTGTTCTCACTTTTGTCTCATTACTTTCTCTCTACTTCTAGTGTCTGTTTCCCCTCGTTCTTTGTCGGATTATTTCGTGTGTACGTGAGTCATGCCTGTGTGTTATGCCAGCTACATGAACATTGACCTTGTCTAATCAAGTTGTGCTAGTCTTGTGTGCTTTCGTGTCTCAGTCATCCTGCTGCATGTGACCTCGTACAAGGACTGTGTTTCTGCCCTACGAGAAGTTCCAGCTCCGCAGTCTATCCTCAAGACCGGAGTCTTCCTTTACTGAAGGGTTTATCTTCGTTGTGTTTGTTCCAGTTCTGTGTCATTGCTCGACAGACTGCCTGTGTTTATTCTTCATTAAAAGCTATTATTACCTGGATCCTCTGTTTCATCTGACATACATCTGTTTTTATTTCTCCACAGGAACTTTATGAGAAATGTCCAGATTCTTCAGTCATGCATCGGTCTTGTGAGCATCGAGTATACATGTACATCTGACCTGTGGCTTTATCTGAAGAGTCCTGCTGTCAGGTAATGAAGAAGACATGATGACAGCGGTTAACTCTGTGCTAGTTTAATAAGCAGTGTGGGATTATTATTACTGCTCGTATATGATGTGATACAGACATGAATGAATCCTCAGATCACGTGTGTCTTGTTGAGAAGAGGTGTGTTATTAATGTTGTAGGTCATAACGGAGAACAATTATGACCTGGTAAAACAAAAAAACATCTATACATTGGCTGAGAATATCAGACATATTTAAAGAAACCACCCACAATACACCAGAAACGTAGAAAATGTAGTCTTTTTACTGATTAAAAAATACATGATGGAAATTGTAGTTTGTAGAAATCTATTGGATTACACAAATTAGGTAATGTATGCTAATTAATTTTTGATTACTTTTGACCTAAATCTACTCTATTCTTTGTTACCAGCGCCATGAATTGTATTAAACATTACAGTATGCGTTTCCCAAACTGGGGTTTATAATTGAACTGCAAAGGGTTTGAGAGTTGATGAAACGCAATGAATTAGTTAAATGATAAAACGTCAAATTAAACTGATTACTTTATCTCACATCAAATATTATATTGAAAATAAAAACATTTTACATTTACTGCCATTGTGTGCACATATCAAATAATGAATAAAAAGGTAACCCTTTATTTTACGTTGTCCTTGTTATGTACTTATAATCACAATAAATTATGCATAATTACAGGCAAGTAACCCTATCCTCCTAACCATATAGTAAGTGCATGTAGTTAATTAATATTACTCAGTACTTAAAGCGACAGTGCACCCAAAAATGAAAAACCTGTCATCATTTACTCACGATTAAGTCGTTCCAAACCTGTATGAATGTGTTTGTTCTGAACACAAAGGAAGATATTCTGAATACAGTTTGTAATCAGGCAGTGTTGGGGCACTTCCAGAGTAGGAAAATAATACTATGTAAGTCAATGGTGCCCCAGAACTGCTCCGTTTCCCTCATTCTTCAGAATATCTTCCCTTGTGTTCAGAACAAACACATTCATGCAGATTTGGAACGACTTAATCGTGAGTAAATGATGACAGATTTTTCATTTTTGAGTGAACTGTCCCTTTAAATGTATAATTACACTGTAACAATCACAAAATTAAGTGTAACTGTAATGTGATTACAAGCGTCAAAATGTAATATAATCCAATAAATACTGCATTTCTGGAATCTGATCACATAATCCAGATTGCATGTAATTACTCACTACCCAGCACTATAACAGACACTGCACAGCACACGAAACACAACATTCAGAACAATTAATGCACCGTTTATACAGGACTGTGGGGACGCGTTTAACAGTCATCAGCATCCTAAATCATTTCAAAGATGTTTTTATATTTGGATTTTTTTATGTACATTTATAACACTGTTATTTGTATTATATAACCTTTGCATCAAATTGCAAAAAACAAACACACAAAAAACAACAACTAGTAAGTACTGAGTAATATTAATTAACTACATGCACTTACTAATGCGAGTGTTTCTAATGCATCGTTTATGAGAGGGAAGGTACATTTGACACCGTTCTCTCTTCTGTGGAGATGAGCCGTGGAGATTTTCTTCTGCTATTTGAGAAAATAGGAATGCAAAACAATATATTTGAGGTGGTACTCTGTCATTCACTGCTCTTGAACTCAACCCAACTATGACGACTTCCGCTGCTGAGAAACCCGGACATGTGAAAAAGGTCCTTAGCAAACGTTTGGCAACCAACTACAACATTTCTAGACCCTGCACAGCTACAAGCTTAACAACCAGATATTAATGCAAAAAACTCAGCATCACACCAACCAGTAATGTGCTTAAAACCACCTATAACAGCTGGATAACAATACCCTGGCAACCTGTCACCACAGCCTAGCAACCATATGGTGATGCATAAAAAAACCACACATAAACAACGACTATAGCCTTGGCAACCAACCACAACATCCTAGACACTGCATAGCAACAGGCTAAAACCATCCACTTCGAATCTGTGCAGCTTTAAAAAAGGCTGAATTTTTAACCGCCAAACACTAAACTCATTGCAGGACTCAAACTCAAATTTCTCTTGCTATCCGTTGAGATTTTCACTTTTTGGTGTGTTTTACTTCATGGCTAATTGCATCAGGGTTTTGCCGGCTCACCAGAACATTATAAACTGCTCCTGGAATAAAACTAACACGAGTCCTGGATTGAATTCATGAGGCTGAGCGAGCGCTTGTCAGTTTTAGTGCTTCCCCTGTTGGGCTGCTTCTGAATGCTCTTTGACTATCAGCAGTGCCTGTGCATGTGATCCGTAACTGTGCAGGACAGCGAGGGTTCGTATGTGATTCTCCTGCGTCTTCAATGACAGCAGCTCTGAAGGAAAGAGACCTGTCGGGCCCGAGGAGGCTCTGTTACTACAAACAACACACAGAACTCATCACATGTGCTATCAGACTCCAGAGCGGCTCTGTAGAGCTCGGCAGGGTCCGCGATGAATGCACAGCGTTATGCAGTGTGAATACAGAACGACTGAGACAATTTCACCAAAACACCCTAGAATACACCCTCAAGTCAAGAGAAGAAAGATTGAATTAATGGAACTAAAACTACGCTTCAGTTTCAAGATTGATTTATTTATTTGTATTATTTATTTATTTATTGCATTTTGACATGATGATAATTAAACAGATTTGTGTGTGTCAAATGCAAAATGCTAATTACTTAAACTTGTAAAAAATTTCATTTTCTGCATTTAATTTAATTACATTTTAATTACACACATAAAAGCACACTACAAATGCATGAAACATTATGTTTTCACAAATGGACTTGAGTAAAATACATTTATAAATTGTCTTTATTATTATAATTGAATAGAGTTTTTTTGTATGTTCATGTAACTACTATAATAATAATATATATATTTTTTTTAACGTTAAATATAATGAACGATACACACTAACGGGTATTTCCCTTTACTCAAAAATGCATAAAATAACACTTAAATTCAGTTCTATGCAATGCATGCTGGGAACTATAAATCAACCCGTACAGTTTCAGTGAATGCAAATATTATTCATTTAGTCCCAACACGAATGGACTAAAAAACTTCATTTTAATGTTTAAATGGACTGAACACAACACAATTAAGCTGTAATAAATATTACCATTCGTGTTCCTATAGCTCACTTTACGTGAATTAATTTTTCCAAGTGTATACATCATGTTAGTATTTGTCAATCATTTATGGTGATTTAATTAGAAATCGATACAGTATGATTTTTAGATTACTGTATTACGATGCTTATGATTTAGGTTTTACATATTTTACAATCACTATCAATAATATGTACACACTTAAAAGAGTCAATACTCTGTAGAAGCATCAGGCATCAGCGCACATTAATTATTAAATATGATCTTAACAACGATATCAAACTATGGAAGCATTTGAAGGTTTGCGTTAATGATATTTCAGTGTATACAATATGATTTAAATGTTCCCATTACTGTGCTGTTTTTAATTTCATAAAAAAAAATGCTAATATCTATCATGACATTGGTCAAATGTGCTTCTCCAAATAATTAGCATGTTCTCGTTAAATGCACATTATGTATTCAAAGAGGTTAAATGCATCTCATGGCAACAGGTTCCAGGTCAATAATGCATTTAACATCAGATACAGCGTCATATTCATATGCAAGTAATGCCTCTCACTATATGTGGACAAGGACAGATGTACTGTAAAGTGAGTATTTAAAGAGACGGCGCTTGTTTTATTTCTGCTCAATGGACCTGTCTGCTTTCATATTTCAAGATGATGATTAATAATGAGCCACCCCGTTTTAATTTCCTGGACAGAAAGACATAATTGTGTGTCCTCCTCTGATTTATTTAGTTACATTTTTGTAATCTTCCTCTGATGAATAAGTCACATAATTAGGATCTCCAGCAATTTATTTTTCTTAAAAAAAAAGCAAATTAAAGAAATCAAAAGACATACGATTGGGAAAAACTTCATTAATTAAAAGCGCATTTGCCAACAATGCAAACTTGCAGGCGACGTGACTATATCTGTGAATAATTATGAGACCAATTTTAATGAGAAGAAGCTCTTGGGACCAATCAGCGTGAACGCGCATTATACGCTCCTCGTGTATTAATAGAAACCTGCTGTGAGTGATTAATAGATAATAAAGTGACACTCATATTTGAGTTTTACAGATCAACACATGATTCCTGCTTGAAAAGCTACTGACGGTACAACCATCTGCTGGTTACTGTGTATATTTAGTGTCTTTGTGTTAGTAAAAAGACTAGATATACAGTACTTGCACTATATGTTGGCCTGGTTCCACAGACAGGGCTTAGACTAAGCCAGGGTTAGGCCAGAGTTCAACTAGCATTATTTTTTATAAATGTGCCTAAGAAAAATAATTACCAGTGTATATCTTGAGACAAAATAAAGGCATTGATATATATTAAGATCAATCAGTGCAAGTTTTTTTCAGCTAAAACAGCTCAGACTTACATTTTAGTCTGAGACTAGGCTTAAGCCTTGTCTGTGAGACCGGGGGTTGGGGTTTTATATTACTTTAAACTTGTCACCTCTGCTGCCAAGCTATTAAAATGTAATAATATCCAACGTGTGCTAGTATAAGACTAACATAACCATCAAGACCAGGGGCCTGTTTCATAAAACAAGTTCACCAAATAAGCCAGGTTTATTTGACTTAGTCTGACTTATTGTGAGTTGATTTGGTTCAAAATAAGTTAGACTAGCTGAAATAAGCCTGGCTTGTTAGGTAAACTTGTTTTATGAAACAGAGCAGGTCTCATTGGTTTCAGAAGGGCTGAGGACCTTTGTACTGCTGTTTCATAACTCATAAGACTTAAAGCAATAGTTCAGCCAAACATGCTCACCCTCGGGCTATCAGAGATGTAGAAGAGTTTGTTTCTTCATCAGATTCGGAGAAATGTGTCTCTGTATCAGTGTCTCAGTAATGGATGCTCTGCAGTGAATGGGTGCCGTCAGAATGAGAGTCTGATAAAAGCATCTCAATAATCCACAGCACTCCAGTCCATCTGGAGAAGACGAAAGCTGAAACAAATCCAGCATTAAGACGTTTTTAACTCCAAACCATTGCTTCTGGCTAAAATATTAATAATCCATAATAATGCTTTCCATTGTGTTTTAAATTCCTCAGATGTTTCACCTAAATTCCCTGAGATGTTTTTCTTTATTTTTATATAATTAAATATTTATTTACCAAATGATTATTCAATTAAATCATGTTAAATGATAAGAATCTGGGATGCACTTTTGTTAAAGATGACAATGACGAGGAAGCCTGACTCTCTCGAGTCTCTTTAGTTGGTTTCATAACCCAAGGAAACTCTTCAGAATTGTAGATATGAATCTCAATATTGTGGTGACTCGTTGGGGAACGCAGTCATCCTGATATCACATTAAAGGAACAGAGAAACGCACACGCTTCCTTCGTCTCGTTTTAAAGCCTCAAGCTGATCGTTTGGTTTCATTCCCAAAAAAACTTCCCCTCAACCAACTTTTATCAGAACAGCGCTTTCATATCAGCTAAACTGATCTGGCTGCTGGTTTTATTCAGGTGTCCTAACAAAAATAACCTCAGGTGAGACAGTCATTCACATTGACTATGAGCATGTTCAACTAACCTTTGACAACGTGCCACAATACTCTCATCTTCATTTAAACACCAGGACCCGTATTCATAAAGATCCGAAGAATCCTCTCAGAGAGCTCCTAATTTAGCTTAAACATGTCTAGCTAGGAGTCTTAGCTTAAAAGTGATTCAGGACCAAACTGAGAGCAACTCTGAGCAAGGAAAACACAAAAACTTTTATCTTAGTGAGGAGGCTGAACTAAGCTGGACAATGCCATTACTAAATTCAATAATGAAATGTATTCAGCTGATAATTGAGTGTTAAATCCTGTCATTTTACATTATTGACACATTTTGCCTATTTTGATATTGTGCAGTGCTTTGTTACAATTTGTATTGTTAAAGGCGCTATATAAATAAAGGTGACTTGACTTGACTTGAGGCGGACCTGACCCCGTTGCTAGGAATGACACAGTCGTTTGATGACTGTGATTGGTCGGTGGTCCAATAAGGAAATTAAAGAGAGATTTTAAGAGTAGGATCTATTTTAAGCCTTCACTTTGAAATTGCAGGCATATTTTTTTTCTGTTTTACCTTACTCTTTCTCTCTCTCTCTCTCTCTCTCTCTCTCTCTCTCTCTCTCTCTCTCTCTCTCTCTCTCTCTGTCTCTCCCTCTCTCCCTGTCTCTCTCTCTCTCTCTCTCTCTCTCTCTCTCTCTGTCTCTCCCTCTCTCCCTGTCTCTCTCTCTCTCACATACATATTTCCACAATAGTTTGGTGAATTCTCTCCACGCACACACATACACTTTCTCATCGCATGGACCCAGTTCTTCACACACACACACACACACACACACACACACACACACACACACACACACACACACACACACACACATGTTGGTTTTTATGGTTTACGGGGACTCTCCATAGGCGTAATGGTTTTTATACTGTACAAGCTGTTTGTGCTATTGCCCTACACCTACCCTACACCTAAACTTAGCCCTCACAGGAGACGGTGCATTTCTATTTTCCCCCAAAAAAACTCACTCTGTATGATTTATAAGCGTTTTAAATTATGGGGACACTGAAAATGTCCTCATAAATCACCTTCTCCTTGTAATACCTATGTCATACCCATGTCATTATACAAATTTGTGTCCTCATAAACCACATAAACATGCCCACACACACACACACACACACACACACACACACACACACACACACACACACACACACACACACACATTATGTGTACATATATTCTTTATTTTTTACTTACCATGCTGTTAATTTCCTACTTAAGCGACTTACAAATGAGGTCAATAGAAGTAATAAAAACCAACAAAAGAGCAACAACATGCAAGTGTTATGACAAGTCTCGGTTAGCCGAACGCAGCACAAGTTTTTTTTTTAAGAAAACGAGTAGATAGAATAGAAAAAAGAAAGCTAGTGTTAGTTTTTCTCTAATAAGATCGCTCACAAACACGATCCCTGCACGATCTAATGTGTAGCGTCTTATTAATTCACTGTCATGCATTGTGTGCAACACATTTCTTCTCCCTCTTCATGTTTCTCCACTGCTAAAGAAACTCTTAACCCTCTTAAAAGTCCTCGTCCGTACTCCTAACAATTTCGGACCTTAAGACCTCTTTTAAGGGTTAAGATGCTTACTTTTTTCTTTACTAGGATCTTTTCTTTAAATTTAAGAGGAAACCCACATTTCTTTGAATTTTGTTACTAGGAGCAACTCTTAGCACTAAGATTTGTCATGAATACGGGCCCTGATCTAACGTTTTTACCAGTCAAACTATACAAACCTCATGCTTTTCTTCAAAAGTGTGTCTTTTCTTTTACACTAAATGGCGGTTGCTTTGAAATGTTATTATCTAATGCAGCGGAAAGCATACAAATGAAGTTTCTGAATACTTTTTACTAGAAAACTCGTACATCATGTGATGATAATCTGCTCCCACAAACCCCTGAAAGTGGATTTTATTAAACTCTCTGGCGTTCAGAGATAACATGAAGTCAAACAGTGATTAATTAGACAATCACAATAAGTAAGAAAACACCCAGCGGGAACATTAAATACCAAACCGGCTCCAGGAAATAGTAAGATAAACACATTTGCTGGAGCTATATATGGGCCACATACTAATAAGTTCTGGAAGTGATAATCATATTTATTTATGGTTTTGAATCCCCCAAGTTCCCATTCGATGCACTCTTGAAATGAAAGGTTCTTTGCTGGCATTGATTATTCTATGAAGAACCTTTAACATGCAAGGACCCTTTCTATTGCAAGCATCTGTATAGTTCAGATGTAATGCGTGAGCTGCATTATGAAATATTAATACTTTGATGTTAAGTTGTGTTATTTTGAACCGAACAGTTCCATGAACAAAAGATATGTGGCTCATGTGTATTGTATCCAAGTATTTGGACGAATTGTTAAGTGTTTTTAAAAAGCATTTTGATCTTTAGTTGTGAATTAATGTCTAGAGTTTTGAAAAATGACACGAAGGTTCGGTTATTAGTGCAAAAATGATTGTAAAAAACTGTAACACCAAGAAGAAACGGTTCTTTTAAGAACTGATAACCGGGGAACCCAAAGTTATTCTTCTGTGATATTCAAAAATATAGGTTTCAAAAGAAGCTTTTGTGGAATGAAACATGGAAACATTAACGCTAATTAAGAACCTTTATTTGTAACAGCACTGCTGCAAACACATCTTTTGGAACCTTGAAAACGTTCCATTGCATAAAATGGTGTAAAACCATCTTCAAACTAAGAAAAACATGGTTCTTTTAAGAACTGTTTAGTGAAAGGTTCTGTTGGGAACCCAAAAAAGGTTATCTTGCATTTCCCTTTCTGGGAACCTTTTCTTTTAAGAGTTAACAGTGTACGAGTCTCTTATACGGTCTTGTAATGATTGACTGCATTAACTGCACTATTTCTGCTGTAAACAATGCACATAAATCTCAATAGTTTCATTTGTTTCACAATTTTTGACCAAACTAATATTAGCCACCACATGTGAATTACCATTCGTAAACCACTACATACCATGATCCATAGAAAATGTAAACATCTCTTCTAAACTTGAATTGCATGACAGTAATTGCAGCAGGCAAATATCCCTGGATTCTGAGAATAAGTGCAATCCATTACAAGTCTGCGTTACATGGAAATTAGTGTGTTTTAACTGAAAAACACACAGCACAGCACTATAGCTGCATACTTAGTACCTGAGTTAGATTGCATGTTTTTTGAGTTGCAACACAGCATATATTTCCACAATAGTTTGGTGAATTCTCTCCACGCACACACATACACTTTCTCATCGCATGGACCCAGTTCTTCACACACACACACACACACACACACACACACACACACACACACACACACACACACACACACACACACACACACACACACACACACACACACACAGAAGAGATAGCAGTTAAACTTTAATTCCCCTGCTGCCCCTGTGTGGGATTAAAGCCGGCGCAGGTGAGAGTGTCTCTGAGGAATAATTACAAGCGGATGTGTGGAGGTAGATTGAGAGAGAGAAAGAGAGAAAGAGAGAGAGAGAGGCCACAAATAACCGCTTCCAATGGCTGATCATATTTTACCTCCTCATTAGCAGAAAAGCAGAATGCCGCAATTACTTTGACGGAGTGGCACGTCTGGACCGAGCGGAGAGCCGGTATGAGAAGATGTGTGCATTTCTTCCCACTCACTGGCTGAAATTCATTTGATAAAATAGCTGGTGTGTGTGTGTGTGTGTGTGTGTGCGTGTGTGTGTGTGTGTGTGTGTGTGTATGTGAGTGAGAGAGAGAGAGAGGGGAGAGAAGAGAGAGAGAGAGAGAGAGAGAGAGGGGAGGAGAGAGAGAGAGAGAGAGAGAGAGAGAGAGAGAGAGAGAGAGAGAGAGAGAGAGAGAGAGAGAGAGGGAAGAGAAGAGAGAGAGAGAGAGAGACAGGCAGGCACACAGGCAGACAGAGAGAGAGAGAGAGAGAGAGAGAGAGAGAGAGAGAGAGAGGGAAGAGAAGAGAGAGAGAGAGAGAGACAGGCAGGCACACAGGCAGACAGAGAGAGAGAGAGAGAGAGAGAGAGAGAGAGAGAGAGAGAGAGAGAGAGAGAGAGAAGAGAAGAGAGAGGAGAGAGAGAGAGAGAGAGAGAGAGAGAGAGAGAGAGAGAGAGCGAGAGAGACAGGCAGGCAGGCACACAGGCAGGTTATATTCACACTCGTATAGATTTCTAATAGCTCAAGGTTTGAGCTTGCATGTAGACTTATAGGCTGGAAAATACTCTACAAAAAAACAAATACAGATGCCATTTGTGCAATGCATGTACATTTTTAAACACAAAAGCGCATGAACCTGACCGTGTGTAGCTAGTTTGTTATGCATTTACATACACTACATGCGTAGGGTAGGTTTCAAGCCTTCGGCTCCATTCCAGAACCTGAGCTGACCTGCCATACAGCAGGAAAAAACATAAAAAAAAATTTATTACATCTATTATAAATACATTTTTGATATTTCAAAATATACAAAGATATGCAAAAAAGTGAAAAAAAATATATACATATTTGTCAACGTACATTTTTAAATAGATTTACATAAATATTTTCTACCAATATATTGGAAAAAATATTTTTTTTTGAAAAATATTTTAAAAGCATTTACAAATATATATTTTGCACTTAATATATTTCAATCTGACAAAATACATTCACACAACATATACGTAAGAAAAAAAATATTTTGCAATGTTCCAAAAAAAATAAAATATTCAGAATTTAATTTAATATTTATTTTAGTTTATATTTTTATTTTTAACATTGGTAAGGCTTTAGTTTAGTTAATCATACTAGTCAACAATTGAAGTGGATCAAATCCTTTCATCAAAGTTGTGCTCTTGTCTTTAGACTAATTTTATGAATTTTTTTATCCATTTCTACTGTATAAAACCAGCCCGATTACGCCAATGATTCCTTTGAAACGCTGTTTAAACAGACAGCTCAGTACATTGAGTCATGCATCATGTCCTGTAGAAATAAAAGTGTCCTTGTGAGTTTGAAGAAAACACTGTTCTGATGCACATCAATAGCACAGTTATGAGAGATCTCGATGTAAAGCTGTAATTAGATCAGTAACAGGCGACAGAGCGAGGTGTTTAAAGCTCCAGGTGAAGGGTGAGAGCAGAAGATAATATACACGCGTGACCCATCTCAGATCAGAGTGAAAATATTAAAACACATTTTCTATTTTGGAAGAGTCGTCTCTTCTCATTGTCCTTTATCTGTCTTTCTGTTTCAACCGCAGCTATAATCACATGTGACGCAGAGATCTCGAATTCAATAATGTGTTGTAGATAAAGGAATAGTTCAGGTGAAAATGAAAATGCTGTCATCTAAACCCATCGTCATATGACTTTATTTCTCCCGAGGAGATGTTAAGCAGAATCTAACGACACTCTTTTCATTACAACATAAACACTAACCAAAGAGGACAGAGACACACCATACAAGTAGTTTATAGCCAAATGCAGCTAAATTAAACTATGCTCATTTTGGGCTGAACCAACCCTTTAACTTTAAAGCATATTATGCATAAAATATCACTTTAAAACGTCAACAATGGTAAAGTTCACATTAGCAAAATGGAGCATGCACATTTCATAGACGGAGACAATGAGCGAGTAATTGAGCATATTTTTCTGTAAATGATCTCTCAGTTCTTGCATTCGGAGGAAATGATCCACTGGTGTTGAAATAATAGCCGTTTGTTCTGTCTGCATTAATTATGCTCATTTCACTGAAACGTGATATAACACTGAGAGACAGGCAGCAAACGCAGCCAAGAACCACTGCAGTGCCTTCAGACGCGCTAACTGATCAGGATGTGTTCAAATGCTGTTCTTTTTTCCCCCGGACAAGTTATGAATTCATTTGTCAAGAAATATTAATGTCCAAGCTCCAAAATACTAGCCACCATAAACAATGAGGAACTACCACTCACACAACAAATCGTTTTTACAATGGCTTACAGGTGCATCTCAATAAATTAAAATGTGTGGAAAAGTTCATTTATTTCACTAATTCAACTCAAATTGTGAAACTCGTGTATTAAATAAATTCAATGCACACAGACTGAAGTAGTTTAAGTCTTTGGTTCTTTTAATTGTGATGATTTTGGCTCACATTTAACAAAAACCACCAATTCACATCTCAACAAATTAGAATATGGTGAATGCCAATCAGCTAATCAACTCAAAACACCTGCAAAGGTTTCCTGAGCTTCAAAATGGTCTCAGTTTGGTTCACTAGGCTACACAATCATGGGGAAGACTGCTGATCTGACAGTTGTCCAGAAGACAATCATTGACACCCTTCACAAGGAGGAAAGACACAAACATTCATTACCAAAGAAGCTGTTCACAGATAGTGCTGTATACAAGCATGTTAACAGAAAGTTGAGTGCAACTGGAAAGATGCACAACCACCGAGAGAACCGCAGCCTTATGAGGATTGTCAAGCAAATTCCGATTCAAGAATTTGGGTGAACTTCACAAGGAATGGACTGAGGCTGGGGTCAAGACATCAAGAGCACCACACACAGACGTGTCGAGGAGTTTGGCTACAGTTGTCGTTCAGAGGCGTCTTACCTGGGCTAAGAAGAAGAAGAACTGGTATCATCCTGTTGATTAATTATGTGTGTTTTAATACGATTCACTGATCATTATCAGTATTGTTTTGTATGTTAATTTGCTTGGCCAGGACACTCTTGTAATGGACATTTGTGATCCGACCGAGGCGTCTAAATAAGGGTTAAATTAACAAAAATGTCTACTATTGTCTTAAACAGCAAATATCACTCCGTACAATATAATATAAAAACACAACACAGCATCTTATTTGGAGGTCTCAGACTTCTGGTCCAGTATGTAATTATTAGGATGCAGAGGGACACACGGTTTCTTGATGACCGAGCGTTTGATGACTGTATGACCTTCTGCTTAGGTGTTTCATTATCCACAAAATCAGCTCAGGAACCACGGGGCGGCTCTAACTTTCTCTCTCAAACTTTTCCAATCTCATTCGACTTGTCAAGAGGCCTCAGCGTGCTCTCTGCAAATATTGCCTGGGCCGCACATGAGTTACCTGAGCCACCGAACGCCTGAACCAACTGTGAGACCAAATTGAAGAGCATTATAAAACATGCTCTGGGGTTTTGTGCTGCTCTCATTGTATTCTAATGGGTTTCCAATATAAGCAGCGCGGCGAGGGACACGCAGGTCTATTGGGTTAGGAATTATTCTGATTTAAAAGCAATTATGCCTTTTTGCCCATATGTGAGCAGAGCTTTGAATAGAAAGAAACAGAAAAGCGTATTCATCTTAAACATTTACAGGTACAATAAGCAGCAACCATTCTAATTGGTTTACCCAGTAAGCGGTAATCCTACTAGGTAGCGCCTGCTAGCCCATGTCTGCTTTTTAGCAAATCAATTACGATTACAGGCCGACTGTCATGTCGCATAATTAATATTCACGAGATAAGTACATTTCCTTCACTATAGCGCAAAGTTAATCAGTGAATTTCCAATGAAGGATGACAAGCATAATCCTGAAGAGAGATCCACCAATCAGATGCAAACACTAATCACAGCAAACGAGCGAAGCACTTTCATGAAGCATTGCAAAGTATGTACTCAAATCATAAACAACGGTACAGAAAACGAATGAAGTATATGTTGAATTGCAAAGAATCAGTTGCAAACCTTCATGTGTGTGTATATGGTGTCTGTTTGCATCAAATCAGAGCATGTGCAATGTGTTTGGTTTGGTTCATTTATGAAGAGCATTCCTGTTTAAAACAAAAACATTAAATATATTGTGCAAATTGTGCCAAGCGTAATGAAACTGATTGACCAGATACTATAAGTGACCATATCAAGGGCCAAGATTTTACTGTACGCTTGAAAATAACAGCACAATGCTGTTCCACTTATGAGGTCTCAGTAAATCGAAGTAATGATAGATAGTTCAGTGCATCTATGAAGATGTTACAACGACCACCGAGACTCAAAATCCACGAAGGGCTTTTTAAAGCGTTTAATCTTGTTGAACAGTTGACTGTATAACATGTTTGATGGCTCTCAGCTTGTTCTCGAGTTGCCGTGTAAAGCGCTGGGAACATGTTTGAGTGTTTTCAATGGTTTTCTCTTCACTTCACAGTTAGCTTTGTGCAAATAACTGATGCTGCAATACAATAAAACCCCCTGCAGTGCACCTGACCATTCAGGGGCCGGATTCATGAAAATCGTCTTAAGAAATAAAAATAATGTCTTAAGATAAATTCCAAGAAAGTTCTTAAGTGCAATTCTTGTTCTTCTAGAAGATCTTTTTTTCATAATAAGAAATAAATCTGTATTTATCTGGTCGAATACACGGTGGTTCTAGCTGAAAATGTATTGATAAACTCTTCAAGCTTTGTCTTTTTGCATTGCCTGCAGATTACCATAATAATACTAATAAGCACACACACTATTTTCATCATGGCCGGCTTGAAGGATGCTTGGCTGTGCTGTTTTAATGGACTGTGGTTTCAGAGCCTTCAAAAGTACTCATTCATTTGTGCCAGCCTTTCTCTCTCTATAGGGTGAAAGTGTCCTGTATGTAAATGGTGCATTAATACTGTATGCGCTGAATAAGAACATTCTTGGGAATAATACATATTCTTAGCTTTTTTCTAAATTTGTAAAATAAGAAGATTGCAGTTCTGTTTTTTTCTTAAGAATATTTCATAAATTCTGATCCCAGGATGATAATCTACAGTTTACTTTGGATTTGAGATTAATTTGAGATTAATCCTTGTGTTTTCTGACTTTGTGGACATGGTAATTTTGGTAGGTTAATATCGTATTCAAACATGTAAATGGGGGAAAAATGTTTCTATTGCTTTATTTATAATAAATACAAAATATTTACATCACGGTGCACACACGAGGAGGATACAGGAACACGCAAACGAGGAGTAAACTCAATTAATAGTCGTTAATGTAGATAAACAAGGCTGGGCAGGACAAGGCAAGGCTGACACAGACATGAACGAGTAACGACCAGACCACACAGAACTGAACGAGTCGAGTCGAGTCGAGTCGAGTCGAGTAGAGTAGAGTAGAGTAGAGTAGAGTAGAGTAGAGTAGAGTAGAGTAGAGTAGAGTAGAGTAGAGTAGAGTAGAGTAGACCAGACCACACAGAACTGAACGAGTCGAGTCGAGTCGAGTCGAGCCGAGCCGAGCCGAGCCGAGCCGAGCCGAGCCGAGCAGAGCAGAGCAGAGCAGAGCAGAGCCGAGCCGAGCCGAGCCGAGCCGAGCCGAGCCGAGCCGAGCCGAGCCGAGCCGAGCCGAGCCGAGCCGAGCAGAGCAGAGCAGAGCAGAGCAGAGCAGAGCAGAGCAGAGCAGAGCAGAGCAGAGCAGACCAGAGCAGAGCAGAGCAGAGCAGAGCAGAGCAGAGCAGAGCAGACCAGAGCAGAGCAGAGCAGAGCAGAGTAGACCAGACCAGACAGAACTGAACGAGTAGAGTAGAGTAGAGTAGAGCAGAGCAGAGCAGAGCAGAGCAGAGCAGAGCAGAGTAGACCAGACCAGACAGAACTGAACGAGTAGAGTAGAGTAGAGTAGAGTAGAGTAGAGCAGAGCAGAGCAGAGCAGAGCAGAGCAGAGCAGAGCAGACCAGAGCAGAGCAGAGCAGAGCAGAGCAGAGCAGAGTAGACCAGACCAGACAGAACTGAACGAGTAGAGTAGAGTAGAGTAGAGTAGAGTAGAGTAGAGTAGAGTAGAGTAGACCAGACCAGACAGAACTGAACGAGTAGAGTAGAGTAGAGCAGAGCAGAGCAGAGCAGAGCAGAGCCGAGCCGAGCCGAGCCGAGCCGAGCCGAGCCGAGCCGAGCCGAGCCGAGCCGAGCCGAGCAGAGCAGAGCAGAGCAGAGCAGAGCAGAGCAGAGCAGAGCAGAGCAGAGCAGAGCAGAGCAGAGCAGAGCAGAGCAGACCAGAGCAGAGCAGAGCAGAGCAGAGCAGAGCAGAGCAGAGCAGACCAGAGCAGAGCAGAGCAGAGCAGAGTAGACCAGACCAGACAGAACTGAACGAGTAGAGTAGAGCAGAGCAGAGCAGAGCAGAGCAGAGCAGAGCAGAGCAGAGCAGAGTAGACCAGACCAGACAGAACTGAACGAGTAGAGTAGAGTAGAGTAGAGTAGAGTAGAGTAGAGTAGAGCAGAGCAGAGCAGAGCAGAGCAGAGCAGAGCAGACCAGAGCAGAGCAGAGCAGAGCAGAGCAGAGCAGAGTAGACCAGACCAGACAGAACTGAACGAGTAGAGTAGAGTAGAGTAGAGTAGAGTAGAGTAGAGTAGAGTAGAGTAGAGTAGAGTAGACCAGACCAGACAGAACTGAACGAGTAGAGTAGAGTAGAGTAGAGCAGAGCAGAGCAGAGCAGAGCAGAGCAGAGCAGAGCAGAGCAGAGCAGAGTAGACCAGACCAGACAGAACTGAACGAGTAGAGTAGAGTAGAGTAGAGTAGAGTAGAGCAGAGCAGAGCAGAGCAGAGCAGAGCAGACCAGAGCAGAGCAGAGCAGAGCAGAGCAGAGCAGAGTAGACCAGACCAGACAGAACTGAACGAGTAGAGTAGAGTAGAGTAGAGTAGAGTAGAGTAGAGTAGAGTAGAGTAGAGTAGACCAGACCAGACAGAACTGAACGAGTAGAGTAGAGTAGAGTAGAGTAGACCAGAGTAGAGTAGAGTAGACCAGAGTAGAGTAGAGTAGACCAGACCAGAGTAGAGTAGAGTAGACCAGACCAGAGTAGACCAGACCAGACCAGAGTAGAGTAGACCAGACCAGACCAGAACGAGTCGAGTCGAGTCGAGTCGAGTCGAGTCGAGTCGAGTAGACCAGACCAGACCAGACCAGACCAGACCAGACCACACAGAACTGAACAGACAGGAACTATAATACACAGGTTAATTAGACAAACACAGCTGGAACAGACTTAACTAATAATCACACTAAACCAGGACAGGAAACAAACCATATAAGGACACAAGAGGCGGGAACACATGACACACACGACAGAGGACTGACAGCAATCAACCTAAATTAAACTAAATACTCAAATAGTTTTGGGTTATTACAAACAGTTTCAATTAGTTTGTACAAATTTGAGTTGCAGTTCTGTATTGTTTGCCATCTCAAATCAAATTCTATAGATTACCATATCAGCCATTTCTTATGCTAAACATAAATAATCTAGTAGTCTCAGTTTTAATAAATGTACTGCTAATCTTATTTACAAACACACTATGTCTTTTTAATGTAATCTTTTTATGGTATATCACTCTCCAAGTCTGCCTAACCCTCGAGCTTTGCTTGGCCATTGGAGGTCTGGCAATCAAAAATGAAGCGCTAATAAGGAGAATGATCTATGGAGCGATCTTCCTCCAGGCTCATGCATTATAAATGCTAATGTCTCCCTAAAGCACGGTCTCCCTTTGGTACTAATTGCTGTATGAATGCGAAGAGGCAAAGAGAGAAAATGTCAGAAAGTTGTAGCCGGATTGGGCATCTGTTCCCAAGGTCAATTGTCACCTAGCAAACGCATCCGTCATGCCCCAAACCCGGTAAACAAGCACACATTACGCCACTGTTTCCCACATTGTTATTGCACATTCAAAAGCCTCCCACTGTTTTAGTACACTTGCAGTCGCTGCGGGCATCATTGAATCTACAGATGCAGAACACATCCTGAAATTAAACACATTCAGCTACTCTTCACTAAACATTTTTAGATTCTCTCTCTGTTCGTGTTGCTAATTGACCCCTTGTATGTTTGTGCATTTAAATTGAGCCGCGGTAGTGTTTTACTATCGCGTTGCTAGCACACTTGGAGATATTTTACTGTTAAATGCAAAATGCATTGTTAGCTCCCCTGATGAGCACTCAGCATACGCGAGATGTTTATGCTGAATATTTTTACCCTGAAACAATCATTACCTTGACAACATAATGCAATTTACATAATTACAGTACAAGTACTACTGATTCAGATTATACCAGCTGTGTATTGTGCAATTAAGTGCTTTTCCCTTTAAGTGCTTTAAATATCTTTAGGATAATTCGTAGGCCAGAGTTTTCATTCAGTTTGATGCTCTTCTCTTAGATGAATCTATCACTAATCATCTGGCTGAGTGTCCCATTCAAGCTCTTTTCAAGACCCCTCCTCAGCATACGCTCCTGAATGTGTTTCCCAAAGAAGACTACGTCAAACTTCTCCTGATCTCACTCCACTGGCTCCCAGAATCAGATTTAAGGCTTTGGAACGACACCCACCGAGCTCAATACTGTCCTACGAGTGCATGATCCTTCCCTCCAGTCACGCTCATGCATCGTTGCTTCCCAACACCTTCTGTCTCTCTGCTCATCTCTGGTGGAAAGAGCTGATCTTCTGATGAAGCAGCTACAAGCCACAGGTACAAAAACACTGAGCAAAAAACACAACAACTCTTACTGTCTGTGTTTTACCCTCGTTTCTCAACAGCCGGTGTATACGATGAACAGTGTTAGTTTTGACTGCGTCTTACAGTATGTTCTTCATTTATTTATCACCTGCCAACTTTTATACAAAATACCAAATCCAGAAAATGCACTTTAAAGCTTTTTTTGGCTAAATAAATTTAATTAATAATGAATAATAATTTAAAAAAACTTAGACAACCTAAAAAAACCACTTTTCTTACAGTGAAGAGCATTTTTAGTGTTGCACGATATTAGATTTTTGCCAATATGCCGGTATTTTTGTAATAATTTTGGCTGATATATATTTTCTCTTGTTTTGACATGTCTCCCCTGTGCAGAAATGATATTGGGTTAGTTTTGAGCAAAACCTTATTTGTTAGAACTAATAAACATTATTAAAGTTCTTTTATTTAATTGGATGTTTTAATTGAATAGCTTTGAAAATAAAACCAGTCTCAACTGTTTCTTCTTGTTTTTCTTTAGTTTTTCAGACAGATGCAGGTGAAACTTTAACACTGTCTCTGTAGATTTATCATTAACAGATGTTATAAAGGAAAAGATCTGTACAAATCCCACTTTTAGATCTCCTTGTTCTAAAGTATGCATAATCCATTAGAAAAAATATATGATATAATAATTAATAAATCTCAATGTATACATTTTTTATTTAAGAAAATGTAAATACCAGAAGCTAAAGGTGTTTTCGGCAAAGCATATCAGCATTTTATTTTTCCACTCAGCCTTTGCTGATGTTTACATTTGAAGCCTTTATCAGCCGATTCTGATAATATCACGCATCCCTGCATTTTAATAAGCTAAATAATCTTTTGTGCAATAGAAAAGCTCCATGGATGCTCCTAACAAAGAACCTTTTAAAAAAACATATAGGGTTTATTTCATAAAAATGAACCCTTTATCCCTAATGCACAATAGCACTATCAAAGCTGGCCTCGGCAAACACTTTGGACAATTCACTGATTACCTGAATCCTCATGAACCGATCCAACAGAAGCAATGCACAAGTAAAGAAGCACAAGCTGTGATACCAGCTCCAGTTTAACCCTGACTCAAGAACAGTCCGTGCACATTTCCCAAATGAGTCGAACTCCCCTCAGGCATCTGATACGGAATATAAACTCCTGATTTACAAGCTCAACATCCACCTACGTCTCTTATAAAACAACATGTTTAATCTTCTGCCCTCTGCAAATTTGTGTCAGGGATGGTGAGATGTTACAGAGACCTTTAGCACCATTTAAGCATCGTTACCCAAGGCAATCTCCCTCTCTTGTGGTTTATACTTTACCTTTTCTTTCTTTCAACGTGATTGCAGTAAGGAGAGACTTTCTCTAGAGGAAACTGCACAAAAGATTGAATCAAATGATAGGTAATGACACTGCATGATTCTCAGACAAATCACATCCAATTCTTTCATGTTTTAAAGTGCGTTTAGTACGACCTGAAATAAAAATGCAATTTTAAGAGTGCCATCAAGAAACTTTAGACATGTTTTAGTCAATGAGATTATAGTTGTATGCATTATTTATAATCTCATATATTATATGTATTAATTATAGTTCATATAATTATTATTTTTCACCTCTCATTATTAAGAGTGATATTAACTCGATGACTAGGCAATGCAGTGGTCCTGTGTCTAGTTAATAAATGATACAGTGGGTGCTAAAATGATTAAAACACGAGTATTTTCAGCAGCTAAATAAATGGGTTTAAGTCAGATATTTGTATATTTTGCTGTAGTGTGTTAGTAGGAAATATCAGTTTACATTCCCAAACATTCATTTATCCATTAATTGTAATAATCCAGTGATATTTTTGAGAAGTGATCCGATCATCATCAGTCTGTCTGGAGTGACATGAAGAAGAAACATAAACTGAGACTCAATCCAGAAGAACTGTGTCTCCAAGAAACCTCCTGCAAAGCTACAGAACCGTTATGATACATACGCTATGATAATTATGATCCCACACACATCTATCCAATAACCAACAAAGCACCTGTCAATAAATGTAACGTTATTAGCGGAATAAATTATGCAGCTATGATTATACACTAAAAGCCATATAACATCTGCTCACCTGTGTGAAAATAAAACCCTGTCGGTTAGTGTGGCTTGTATTGTGATCCTTTAATAATTTACATTTCAATGATATTTTAATAGTTGAACATTTCTCTGCACTTGTTGTCGAGCGGGCTTGATGACCCAGTAAAGCCATACTGAAAGCTGATTGGCTAAACTGGTTACCTTCTGGACAACGATTGGCTACATGTCAGGAAGGCGGCAAATATAGCTTTTTTTATTATTATTATTTTTTTAAGTATTAACAAGAACAAGTTACATGTATATAACAAACATTATACATGACATAAACAATTATACACTAGAGGGGCTGTATACTAATAGATTTATATAAAAATTAGGGGTGGGCATAGATTAATTTTTTTAATCTAGATTAATTTTGGAATTAATCTAGATTAATCTAGATTAAAATGGCTCATTTGAATTCTGCCGAAGGCATTCAGAATATGTGTGCTACCCAAATAATGGCTAAAAGTAAGTCTTTGAGAACGGGTTTCTCAAGCCAGGTGGCGCATTAGACCAGGGGCTCATCTCCTGTTTCCAAAATGCATCACAAACTGCTTGAGAAAGCTGTTCTACTATGATAATTGGTGATGAAAATAAACTATGTTCAATAAGATGTACTTGTGTTTACTAACTGTTTATTCAGTTAAACATGAATTTTGAACTGTAGGCCTACATAAGAGGTCGTGATGAACTGTTTACAGTTTCCATTGGGAAGCTTCTTAAAAATACATTTTCCCTGAAGCAAACCCGGTGTGCTACCCTGTCAGATTTTGCTACCTCCATTAAAACAGTGGGTAGTACAATTCAAAAACGAAAAATTCTACCTGTTAAATTATGTTTTTATTAATGTGTACACCTTACAGTAATGTGTAGGCCTACACCTTACAGTAATGCACATACAGTAATTACGTGTTATATTCGCGGTTGTGGATAGAAGGGATACATCTAGTACCGGAAACCAACAATAAATATTTTTTCTACATTTTAGATTGTGTTTTATTAACGTCTACACCAACCCCAACCCTAAACATACCCTTACAGTAATGCAGATATATTAAATATTGTTGTTCAGCGTGAGAAATAGGATGCAATATTGATGCGCGCATGCGCAATAAGCCGAGGTAAGAAAATTTGACGGGTAGGATAAAATGTCAGGACACCTGTGGCTTCATAGCTGCATCCATGTTAGCACGTCACGTCTGATGTGGTAATTTCACAGTAACGTTAGGCATACACACAGGTTCGAAGCAGAGGGTGACACGGGAGTGAATTCTCAAGTTCACATGAGACCTAAAGCGCATCCTGTTTGCTTAAAAGCGCAACGTTTCGTTGTTATTCTGAGTGCACACAAATAAACGTAGAGTCTTTACAGATTCGAAAGATGTATTAGGCTACTTTTATCTGTATGACCAAAAATGACGGAGATTTTAAGAGCAAGTGAACGCACCGGAGCCTGTCCTGCAGCAAACGCGCTTCCACACAAACACTTCAATAGCGCACATTTCTCTAGGTTAACATCATATTGAGCGGCCATGTAAAGTTGCTACTACATACGTCTTTCAGATGAAAAGCCATATTTGAGGTTGATGAATGATATGTGAGCGTTTGGATGTCCTGCCCGATTGTATTACCACATAGACCAGCCGTTAACAATCTGTCCATCACGGACTGCGAGCCTCTAGTTCGAAGACTCGTTCTCGCCCCCTACAGTGCAATTCGGCTAGGTATACATCCGCGCTAAAATATCAGGGTGAAAGTCATCATAGCTTGCGTAGTATAGACCCAGCTCCCATCCCAACTTTGAGAATAGATTAACGGCGATATTTTTTTTATCGCCGATAAGAGTCTCGCGTTAACGCAGCACGTTAACGCCGATAACGGCCCACCACTAATAAAAATATTAAAGCGTTTACAAACGTTCACCGTTTTAATTGCCTTTTGTTTAATAGAAAATCGAATAGTATCAATATAATGCTCCATTTCTTTCCTAAAAGAAAAAAACAAATTTTTCTTACATTTATGAATATGAAATTTTGCATGTAAAATAATAAGATTTATCAAGTAAACATGCCTGTGCTTTTCTCTGCTATTCTCTAAGATACCAAATAATGCATGTTTCCAAAATAAAACACAATTACTGCCAATATAAGAGACATTTTGCAATGTTTTTTCTACAAAACAAATGTAGTTTCAGGGGCAAATGTTGCTTTATTTCGGCTGCATTTTCTAGCAAATGACATCATTTGAATATGCATCCTGATTTTTTTGGTTGTATTCACGCTTTTTAAAATGTATTGTTATTATTATTTACAGTATATACATCTAAACTAAGCACATTTTTAATACATTTATTAAAACACAAATTGTATCCTTTTTGAGTTCATTTTCAGTACATTTATAAGGAGACTCTTGCTTCCTCTGACAGACTTTACTATTGTTTATTGTAATTGGAAATCACATTTAGGTTATACATTAAATGTTTATGTGCTAAATCATGGCCGCTGTATATTGTTATTGTTGCTATTGTTGTTTAATTGTATGTTTATGCATAACACCCAATATTCAAATATCAATAAAGGTGCACTCAGTAATTCTTTCATGTTTCATTTTGTGAAATTGCATTAAAATGGAGCATTGTGTTCAATATTGATGTGTGTTATCTGTATAGTACTATAGTGAGAACAGTCAGTGTTTGCCAGCACATGTGAGGTAGCAGAAATGACCTCGGTCACGTTGGAAATGTGCTCAGTATGTGGGCTTAACGGTTGATGATCTGGTTGAGCTTTGGGTTAGAAGCTGTGCTGTGTCTGTTGGTCTCGGTTTGGATTGCTTTGAAACATCTGCCAGAGAGAAGCTTTTGGAAGAAGCAATGTCCTGGTTGGGATCTGTCTTCTTGGTCCTGGACTCCCATAGAGCTCACGCTCTCAGCCAAGTATTGCGTTGTTTGCAACATGCTAACATCAAACCATATTGGAATTGGGATGAATTGAGTGTAATTCTACCTGTGAAGCCTTTCGTGTCTGTCACTGTTGTGTTTCATCTCAGTTCAGATGTTGCCTAAGACGACAGCTGCCCATTTAGATAGTGAACATCTCAATGTGAGTTTGGAGCACAGTTTTTGTCTTTTCTCCAAGGCATGTCTTCCTATTTACAAAGGCATATGTTTCAGTGGTGTTATTTCTCTTTTCAGCCTTTCCTTCTTTTCTCTCTGCTGTTCTTGTAAGGCTTAAAGTGATTTTGTTGGCCCACTAGCACTTCTGGAAACATCAACCTATAGATCACAGTCAGACACGGCATATTTAATTCAGTGTGAATGAAAACAAGTGAACTGTTGGGTTTGTACATATTGGTTTGCACTAGAAGTTTTGCATTAATGTAATGTATTACTGACCTTTACAAACACTGCATGCCGGTTTCAGGGAGGTACTAACTAAAAATAGTGGAGCTGCTAACTACATTTATCAGTAGTGTGACAGTGGCAGATTTGAGTTTTTTGTTTGTTTGTTTTCATGATTACATTTCATTATGTCACTCACATCTTTTCATTAATAAATGTCTCTCACAATTGGGACGTTTGCTTGACTGGTTTGGATAAAATATGATAAACTGCTTAAAATTGATTCACTAGTTAACTTAAATCATCACCTAGTTGTGTTCGTTGTGGCGTTTTAAACATGCCCTTTTTTATGGAAAAAAATACCTTTAGATAATTATTGCTGTTTAGCACTAAGTTTTCTGTTCAATTATATAAGATATGGTGATTTGTTTTGTGTGTTTATATTTCATGCTCTCGCCCTTGTTAAGATCTTTATAGTTTTTGTACCTGACAAACACTGCTATTTCTATGTCTATTATAATAGCTTCAGTATAGTTAGATGCCTTTTTTTATGTGTTTATAACTTTCTTAATGTAGCATCACCAACTCTGCCACATATACAGAAACCCTTGTGTTTTGACAGTTGTGATCCTTTAAACCATGAAGGTATTGCAATTTATAACTTTAATGGAGTAATTCACCTGAAAAATAAAAAAATTATTTAGGCCATTCAAGATAAGAAATGTAGCATTGCATCACTGTATCAGCAATGGATGCTCTGTGTAACGGATGTATGCCAGTAAGGGCTGTTGTGTGTAAACCTGGCGACTGACGCTAGAGGCTGTA
Organism: Schizopygopsis pylzovi; assembly: GCA_027422435.1. Taxonomy (NCBI): domain Eukaryota; kingdom Metazoa; phylum Chordata; class Actinopteri; order Cypriniformes; family Cyprinidae; genus Schizopygopsis; species Schizopygopsis pylzovi. The sequence continues at coordinate 41,042,319 of CM049822.1, read as the reverse complement.
GCCTTTAGCCTCCTTGGTAGAGCGCCCGCCTCTCGTGCCAGAATCCCGGGTTCGAGACCCGCTCGGAACACGAACGAGTTGTAGTGGTGTGGACCCGGGAGAGGGTGTAACATTCTCACCCCCCTAAGCCTCACTCCCGTGCGGGTCACGGCACCAATGTAACCCCCCCGGGTCCGCACCATCACACCGAGCAGGGTCTCGAACCCGAGAGGCGGGCGCTCTACCAAGAAGGCTAAAGGCTACAGCCTCTAGCGTCAGTCGCCAGAGCGCCTCTTTTTAAGATCAGGGGAGTGAGGTTTACACAACAGCCCTTACTGGCACTCACCCCCCTAAACCTCACTCACCATCCGGGTCACGGCACCAATGTAACCCCACCTGGGTCCGCACCATGTGTTTGGACTCTCATTCTGACGGCACCCATTCACTGCAGAGCATCCATTGCTGAGTGATGCAATGCTGCATTTCTCCAAATCTGATGAAGAAACAGACTCATCTACATCTCGGATGACTTGAGAATGAACACATTTGCAGCAAAACTTTATTTTTGTGTGAACTCTTATAAAGATGTGTCTGACTATAATGCTAAAAAGAAACCGTGACCAGAGATTTCACATCAGATTAAAGCTATATTTAATGATAAAGTGACCCATCCCAACATTAGTCTTTTTGCACATCCCTCGGTTTGTTAAAGCTCTCAGCGTGTTTCCGCACCAGAGCATGAGCTGCATACCCCTGTGCTGCAGAGCAAGACCTCTTACTGTCACCTCATTGATTTACAATGTCCACATGTGGCCGAATCGCTGCTACACTCGTCCACGTTGCTCCGCTGTTGCTAAGCAACTGCTAAACAAGACAGGAATTTGGGTAATGATATGCCAAAAGATGGCAAAATTAAACTTCAGGCCATATCTCAAGGGAAAAAATACATTTCTGCTATTCATGTACTTGTACTTCACTGACAGCTGTGGTATGCATTTAAAGCAGGTCAGATTAAAATAAATGTTGATATTATTAACCTCATTCCATGAGAAAAGAACAAAATGAAATAATATTTTTTTTTTAAATGATCTATAATATATTTTTTTTATTTTAATATAATAAATTATTATTATTATTATTAAATCAACAGTGCTATTCAAAAGTTTGAGATTTTATGGTTTTGAAATAAGTTTTTACTTCTCAACAAGGCTGCATGGAAGCAGTACAATTGTGAAATACTTTTACAATTTAAAATAACAGTTTTCTTTGTGAATATCTGTTAAAATGTAATTTATTTCTGTGATGCGCAGCTGTATTTTCAGCATCATTACTCCAGTCTTCAGTGTCACATGATCTTCAGAAATCATAATAATATGCTGATTTACTGCTCAAGAAACAGTCCTGATTATCATCAATGTTGAAAACAGTTGTGCTGCACAATATTTTTGTGGAAACTGTGATATATTAGATTTTTTTATTATTATTTGGTGAATAGAAAAGAACAGCATTTATTTGAAAACTAAAACATAATAAAAGTCTGTCACTTTTGATACATCATGGCTGAATAAAAGTTTTAATATAAATTGTTTTAAATACTTACCCTAATCTTTTGAACATATTTGAGTAGTTTTATTATTATCATTATTAATAAATGATAATCTGATTGTATAAGTTATTTGGAAAATCATAACTTAAAGGTTTTGTGGTTTTAGTTCATGCCTGCAGCTTTATTTTGTTACCATCTATATGTATTATATGCATATGACTAGTTAGAGCAAATCTTAATTTATGACTCTGATGTGAACTAGTGTGATGGGAAGACTTTTGTCTGTTCAGAAAATGGGACAAAGGCACAAAGGCTGGATGTGACTGGATTCAAGATTTCCTCACCGGCAGACCTCAAGTGGTGAAAGTCGGCCAGTTCACCTCCAACTCCATCACCCTGAACGTAGGAGCCCCACAGGGCTGTGTCCTGAGCCCCCTGCTCTACTCTCTATACACCCACGACTGCGTGTCCTCTCACAGCTCCACTTCTATTGTCAAATTTGCTGATGATACTGTGGTTCTGGGCCTCGTTTCCAACAACGATGAGGCCACATACTTGCATGAGGTGGAGAGACTTACATCATGGTGCCAGGACAACTGTCTCTCTCTGAACGTGAGCAAAACCAAAGAACTGATTGTGGACTTCAGGAAGAGACAGCAGCGGCCCTACACTCCTCTTATGATCAGTGGGACCCCTGTGGAGAGGGTGAGTAGCTTCAAGTACCTCGGTGTAAACATCTCCGAGGACCTGACATGGACTACACACATTCAAACTCAGGTTAAGAAAGCCAGGCAAAGACTGTACCATCTGTGACAGCTGAGAAAATTCAGGGTTTCACCAGCTATCCTGAAAACTTTCTATTCAGGGGCCATAGAAAGTGTATTGACTCAGTGCATCTCAGTGTGGTATGGTAACTCATTAAACCAGGACTGCAAAGCTCTACAGAGAGTCGTGCGCTTAGCTGAACACATCTCAGGGTCTGCTCTCCCCTCTCTGCAGGTCATCTACCTCAAACGCTGCAAAAGCAGAGCTGCTAAAATCATCAAAGACTCAACTCACCCCGGCAACCATCTTTTCTGTTTACTGCCATCTGGCAAGCGCTTCAGGAGCATGATGGCAAAAACTGAGAGACTGAGGAGGAGCTTCTTCCCTCTGACCATCAGGCTCCTAAACACAAACCAAGTCTTATAACATCAACATGACTCCATTTAATAAACAGTAAGATATTCACTATTCTCCATCATCCGTATTGCTGCTATATGTATACCCTGTACAACCTGTTTGCACATCCCTGCTTATATTATTATTTATTAAGTCTACAGTATACTGTCCTTCACATTTTATTTTATTGCACATTTTATTCTTCTTTATTTTTATTCTTATTTTTTTTATTTCTACCTATATTTATGTATATTCTCTTGTGTTGTGTTACGTATTCTGCACTGTCCATTGAGCGGACTTGACCTGACTTACATTTCACTGCGGATTATATTCTGTATAATTGAGTATGTGACGAATAAAACCTTGAATCTTGAATCTTGAGCCACACTCGTCAGGCCAAGTGAAAACACTGTAAATTAAGATATGGTCACATTCCTGAAATGTTTCATACACTCAGTCCTTTAATGTCCCATCGAAGGTCTGTTGTGTTCAAGGTGCCAAGAAGCCCGGGATGTAATGGAGCGAGGCAGATGGTGCTGAGGTGCCGATATGCATAGGAATATGTTCCATTACTGCAACCGGCTGTCCAGTTTTACCCCACTGCCACCATGTTGGCACATGTTGATGCCAGCCTGCCATTCTCCCCAAATCTGTCTAAATGACAACTGACCTGCTTTGGCTCGCCGTCTTGGTTCAGGCGCTCCAAAAGGACAGACATCAGTAACCTCCACCCAACAAGCTCCTTAATTATAATAAACCTGCCGACACACGAGACGCCACTTCGCTTAATTAAATTAAGATCATTTTTATTGACTTAATTGTTTGAGACAAGTCATTTGCCGAGGCTCAGACTGCGACGCTGACAGCACAAATGATGGAGGATGAGTAATTAATGTGTTTTTTAATTGGAGTGGATGTCTGATGAAGGCTGGTTTATACGGAGCCGCTCTGCAGAGCAACGAAACACTCTGTGGTCCTCAGGTTTTCATTCTCCCTCGGCCGCTCTCTTCATCTTCGTTTGATGTATAGTTATACTATATAAATATAACGACACCTCATCCGAGCGGGCAAAGCTGATTACCGCAGGAGGCCGGTTTGTCAAAGACTTTAGATGTGAGTGCAAGCAGGGTTGACAGAAATGTTTTTGTGTGCCGGCACAAAACATTCGTCACAAGTTGCAATTAACTAGGCCAATTTATAGCTCCGGTAAGGGAGATCTGATATAGAGAGGTACGACAAAGCAGTCTGTGCCAGCAGGCTTTCAATTTCAGGTTTTGGAGGTCTGACCCTCATTGTTACAGCTTGGACGTCTGAAAATAATGTTTGTGATTTTAAAACAGAAATGTAATAGTCTGAATTCTGCATGACATTTTACTTTAAGGAATAGCTCACCCAGATGAATATCGGAAAATGTGCTGCTCTCCCTCAGGCTATCCAATGAGTAGATGAGTTAGTTTCTTCATCAGATTTGGAGAGATGTAGCATTGCATCAGTGTCTCTGTGCTCTGCAGTGAATGGGTGCCGTCAGAATGAGAGTCTAAAACACTGATTAAAAACATCTCAATACTCCACATCACTCCAGTTCATCAGTTAACATCTGGAGAAGACGAAAGCTGAAACAAATCCATCACAAATCCACAATGTTTTTAACTTTAAATAAACATTACGAGTCCATAATCCATAATATTGCTTTCTCGTATTACTTTCTATTTCGCATGTATTAAAAGCAGATTCATTTTGACAGAACCCACAATATAACGTATAAACACAACAATACAGGTTCTTTATTGAGACTGATGTCTGCATTTTCCATTGCTTGCACAAAAGTTTTTCTTATATAGTGTAAATGGTTCTTTAGTTTAGATTATTAAAATATTCTTCACTCTTACAAAACTTTGATTCTATTAGAATATTTTTCCTGATAAGTCCTTTTGCGACCAAAAATTGTTTTGCATAATTCCAAAAACTTTTTTAATTTAATCTATGTCTTTAAATGTGTTAAAATGAGCATTTCTGGAAGCTCGTGGCTGTACAGGTCATTTGAACTCATTTGAAAGTCTTGTCTAGTTGAATTTAGTTTAACTTGAAGCTAAATTGGTTCAATTATGTTGATGAAGTAGAGTAATGGAAAACATATGTTGCCATGACTCCCTGATCATATCATTTTTGTTTGCTTTAGCTATCTTGAAATTCATACTGTACCACTAAATTACTAGAAAACACCATATTAGTTTGAGACATGGCAAATTACTGCAAATAAAAATAGCTTGTAAACTTTTGAAATACTGCACTAAATGCCTCAAAATATTTTTTTCCCACATAATCAAGTTATAAAGAGAAATTCACAGAAAAAAATGCTTGTGTACCCAAATTATACACTTTATACTTTAGTATTTACTTTATACTGTATCATTTTTTTCTTCATTTTTTTCTTTGTTATTGATTTTTTAGATGAATGAGTCAAAACTAATTCAGTTACTATTTTCCCCATGTGCCACGTGCAGTTTTGTGAGACTGACACGACCTCGTCTTCACTTGATCCAGATGTTTAAGATACTGTCGTTATCTCTGTGTTGAACACATTTTTAGGTACATTGACTGTGTTTGTAAGCACATGATTGGAGTGTAATGAAGCTGCTGCAGGACATGCAGAGTTCACCTCAGCTCTGAGATCAAGTTAATCAAGTCAAACAAGAGAAATGACAAAATAAAAGATTCTGTTCCTGATGTCCATCCACTGGCATAGAGCTATAATTGAACTTTTCAATCTCCTTAATAGTGCATAAGCACATTAGCACTTACGTTTTTAATATTTGTCATTACTTGTGTTATGAGGTTTTCAACTTCTTTTGTCTCTAAAACTGCCGTTTTCTTGTAAAAAATGAAGCTGTAAAGAAAAGTCATTCTGTCCGAGCTCAGTAAAAACGATTCAATTTGTGTAAATGCTAATTAATTCTCAAACATGTGAAGCCTGGCTCGTTTTCTTTATATTTACTGACTCAAAGGTTATAGTCAAATGTGAGTGTTAATTTTTGTCCTAGAGAGCTGTCCTTCACAGGCTGCTAATCAAATTACAGAGGAAAGTTCTGTCACTGGTAGTCATTCAATAGAGAAGACCATGTTCAGGTCAAACTTTAGCATGCACATCAAATGTGGCTATCATAATTGAATTGGAAAAGCAGATAGAAATAGCATTCAGAGAATGAAACGGTCCCCACTGTGCAGTCTCTGCAGACAGCTGTCAGGAACAGTATCATCTTCATTCTCAAGGTTATCATGAGATAAATAAATGTTCTTCCAGCTATCAGTTCACTGCTGTCCTTCAGCCACATTTAAATATTGAACCCCTTCATTACAAACTATGAGATGAGGCTCCGCCCACAAGCAGTGACATCATACGTGAGAGTCATGATGCGTTAAGCTCTGGGAAGTTAGAATTAAAATTAAGTCGTATTAATGACCTTATGTGTGTTCAAATCATCATTGGGCAGAGCAAGATGACAATCTGCATAAACTTTAACAAGATTTTTAAACTGACTGCAAAATGAAGAATGTGTATCATTGTTTTTTCTGATTTTTTAAATGTTTTATTCAATTTATAAAGGTGCAGTAAATTGAATTGTTATAAATTATTTTGTAATTGCACATTTTTTTTACATATTTTATTTATTAACGTTAATAAAGATGCTGCATTCATTGTGTCAGACATGTTTTTTCTTTGACTCTGGGCTTATAAAAAAATCACATTTGTGATTATGATTTTGTGGTGATGCTTACATACGTTCATCACACATGCGATCTTTCTGACACGACTTGAACTGTAGTGGAGGGGAAATAATGAGAATTGGTGTTATTTTAGTCAATATCTCTTCTTGGTCACATTCTCCTCTTTGGATTTACGTCAAAAAACGACCTACAGACAAAAGTATAAAAGCTTGAATCCACCACAGGATAAAAAAAAATATGATTATAATTTAAAAATTAATCACAGCTTTGTTCCTTTATTTCACAATGCAGACTCTTTCTCACAACTGACACACCATTGTTCAAGTTCAAGTCCACTGAAGTCAATCTACTCTCCTGTCTGATTTGTTTGTTGTACAAAATGGCAGATTAGTATCCGACTTGTTCTGAGAAATGAAGTCAAAAATGGCCAGAGTCAGAATTCCTGAACGTCTCAAAATATCAAGTCTCAGATAAAAATGGTAATTTCTTGTTTTGTTTTTTTGGCAGGAACGGGCTTCCATATTCCTGCACAAGATTAAATGAATTGGTGAATCAATATTTGTATGATATTTGTCAATACAACTGTCCCAATTCTCCGACTTCAGTTCCAGTGGTGTGACATCTTGGCCGTGTTAAACGGTGCGTCGGAGGATTCTCGTGAAGACACTCTAAGATGCGATGCAACATAATGACACAGGTATTATGGTTAATTGGTTTTCATTATCTTCCTCCCAGGTGGCATTTATCTTTGTGGGAATCTGGTGGCATCTGTCCTTGTAGTACACACCCGTACAGCGTTTTTAATTAAAACAATTACCATGAAGGACATCTAAGGAGAGGAGTTTAATCACAGAGGGGAATTAGTTATTAAAATCCAATTGTTTTGTAAATGGTGTAATGAGCCGGTCCAATTTCACCTGGCCAGCGATGGTGATAAAGATCAAGCCGGCTCATTAGCACCCGTTCCTTATGGAGTAACTATGTTGTTGTTTGACAAGGTAAAGTGTTGAGGTAAGTTATGTTAATTCATTCGTTTAGAGTAACACAGCCTTGTAATTGGTGCCATGCAACTTCAAGGCTTTCCATGTCGAGAATATCCACCGAGCATTTGCATGCATAAACAATTGTGTATAATTACAGATCTTCATGCTTTTGCATATAAACACCTGCTGATAGCTAAACCGATTGAATTTTTGGTGTCCTTGACCTCATTAGATGCCGGACCTGGTAATTTCAGGACCGCAAGGTTAGGCTGTCTTTCCATGGCGCTGGAAAATAAATTAAACAGTAACTGGGGTTGAGGATTCAATCTCCTAATGGATAATGCCTGTACGGCGCTCTTGAGAAGGGCACTCAACCTTAAATTGTTCCAGTGGCGCAGAAAGCCTCTCTTAACGCGCATCTAATTGGTCTTTCTAGAATGGAGCTCACGAGCAGCACATAGAGACTCAACTAATAGACTTTCAGCTTAGATTGAGGCTCGGCCGTTTCCAATGAGGACAATCACGTCTGGCCTTCAGTGCACATCAGTGCTTATTTACTGTTTGGTGATGCACTTCAATGAGAACCAAAGAGCTGCTTTCAAACTGAAAGAAAAAGAAGCAAACGTTTCTGTGGAACATTGAAATGGATGAATAATGCTGTGAAGTGTATTGGATCAACAAAATGCAAAATTATTACCATAGTACATTTATAAATACATAAACGACAGCAGAAGAATGATTTTAATTAATGGAACGCTCCCAATGGAACAAACACTGGTCCAGATATTGTATTGGCTATTAGCCAGATTACAAAGTGACCTAAATTTGTCCAAATAAGTTAATTGGGTGCACAAAACAAAGAGATGCAAAGGGTTTTCTTCTCCCTTTTAAAAGTGTTTGTTTTGCTATCCTAATTATGCACAACTGTGTGATTAGTTGCCATTTATTCTGTGACAAGACGAAATATAGACTCAAAATAATTTCCATTTGTACTTCATTTACTTTGCAAATGTGGTTCTGAAGAAGCCTAAACGTGTTTTAGTTTTTTAAATGATAGTTTTTCAGAGGAAAACTAATAAAAAAGATTTGTATTTCAGTTTGTTCCTCACACAAATAGATTGTGACTTATCCACTTTCAATTTTTGTTAAAAAAAAAACACCTTAAAATATATTTAAGTAACAATACAGTTGCAGAAACACCATTCACATAAGATTTATCATATCTCTGAGTATAAATTATGTTTTTTTTTTTAAATACTTCCTATTAAAGAAATATGAGGGACTGAATTCCGCTTGAATTCTTCTTTTAATCCGTCTGATCCAGTATCGTGTGGGTCAAAGTTCACTCTGTAGTTACAGAAAACTTCTCAGCATCATAGATTATTCATAACTTCAGAAGACTTTTCCAGCTCATTCATATCTGTAATACAAGAGATATTGCCATAAATCAATAAATATCAATCATCATGCGCTAAAGGCAAAGTAGTGGTCACATATCACTTGGTTATATTTCATTTTTGGTTGATCACAATGTTAGCTCTCTGTATGACATGAAATAAAGACTTTTTTTGAAAATAATATGCATTATTTTCCAGTAAAGAGCTTTTTTGCTATGCATGGTGGAAGTCTAGTCTTCCCGCTCTTTTGTAAAATGAGTTCAAATACTGGGGACATCTGAGGTTTTTCTTCACTCGCGGGCCTTGAATTATGTTTTCCCCCTCCAAACTTCCATGGGTTATTTCTAACAATGAATAATGACTGGCACGGCGGCTGGTGTAGAGCTTCGAGCGCTTTGTAAATGAATCACCCTGTCATAATTGCTTTGACTCTTGTTTGAGGAATGAGCTCTTCATTTATGATGGCTGCGGGATTCAGGTTGAAGGGACAGTAAGTAATTGTTGAAAAGTGGGTTTGACTCGGGGCACAGAGACTCAGTCAAATGGACATTTTAATGTCTTGAAAGTGTTTCTTAGGTGAAACGTGAAGTCTGTTGAGCGGGTCAAATGAGGATTCTTTCGATTAAAATTCATGTGCGAAGAACAAACAGTACACATCTACAAACAACTTTTACAATCAGTGTAGGCATTCAAGTACAGAGCATATCATGTTTACTTTTTTTCAATGCAAATGTCGTTATGATAATTTTAGCTTATTTTAGATACATTTTTACAAGTGTTTCTTATACATATATTGTCATGACACATAGGTAAGTGGTCAAACAAGGGTATTTATTAAAGGAGACGGAGGAGAGAACCAGGAGTAATGCACAATGAGACGAGATCCAGATGGCTTGGCTTGTGGTAACAGTCCTTTGCTTTCTTGCAGGACACACGTGGAATGGCTGGAGCGGTGGAGAATCAGGAACGTCTGAGGTAAGGGAAACACAAAGGTAAGCACAAGGGGTCTGGCTTAGTGCAGGTATGTGAACGGTAGACCGGACGAGGAGAGAGTGTGCAGATATAGTGGAGTTGATGAGTGCTGACAGGTTCTAGTGATTAATAACGAGGTGATAGTAAACAGGTGAGTGTCGTGACTGGACTGGTGACAGAGACTCCCTAACATTACCTCCCCCGTGTCCCGTGCCGTACCAATTCCACCGAAGGGGGTTCCCTGAAGGCAGGTGCAGGACTGGAATATGGGGAACACCTCCAGGGCGGATCAGGGAGCTCGGGCGGTCATGGCGGAGCAGGGGATTTGGGAGGCCATGGCGGGACTGCCTGCAGCCCCAGCCACCGCCCTGGCCTCTACAGCTGGAGCCCTACTACCCCCCCAAACAAAACTCCTTGAGGAAAGTAGGGGCTTGATCGGACAGTCGCACAGAAGGGGTGGGCACCGGAGGGCACTGTTGAGAAGCGGGCTCTGGAGGGTGCTTTTGAGGGGCTGGCACTGGAGGGCGCTCTGGGCTGGAGTGAGCGACAGCCGGCGGTCCTGAGTCAGCGGCAGCTTGAGTGCTTGAGGGAGCCACAGATGGCGGCGGGGTTGAGGGAGTCGCGGATGGCGGTGTTGATTTCCCCGCGGACAGCGGCTTTGAGTTCCCCGCGGACAGCGTGCTTGGGAGAGCCACAGACGACGGCGGGCTTGCGATGGCAGCAAACGGCGGCGTGCTTGAGGGAGACGCGGATGCCGGCATTGAGTTCCCCGTGGACGGCGGGCTTGAGAGAGCCGCGCATGGTAGCGTTAATTTCCCCGCTTGCCACAGCGGCAGTCGGCGGCCTTGAATGAGCCACGAACGGCGGCCTGGATTTCCCCGTGGACGGCGGACTTGACCTTGCCGCGGATAAAGTTTCTGGGCTGAGGATAGGGATGGATCTGGGAGCTGGGCTCGAGAAACGGGGGGGGGTGGGGGGGGGGGGGTTTGGGGGGGGGCAGATTTCAGTGCTCGTGGGAACACAAGGGAATATGGGTGGCCGTAGCCATTGGCCAGGTATGTGGAGGGTCCCGGCGTGGGGTGAATTGGAGAATCGGGAGGGCTGGATGAGTATGGCTCTGACATTCTTCTACTTTATATTCTTCCCATATTTTAACAACAGTAAACGACCAAATTGCACATGTGATCGCAAAAGGAAGTTATTCCAATCACTCGATGGTGGTTTGAAGTGAGTTCTGAGTAAAAGTGTACTATGAATCTCATAAATTGCCTTATGAAGCATGATGCTAATGTTAGATCTAATGCAGCTGCAGAACAGGTCCAATTCTTCTTCATAATGCATTTTTTCATAATACTTCACATAAGGTTGCAAGAAAATGTTTTGTTGTATTTATTTTGAAATTCTTTTGATAATAGTTGGGTAAATGTATACTGGGATTGAAGCGATGTGGCTTGGTAAATGTTTTATTGTCAGTATAATGGCTGAATAAAAACAAAATAATTATAAAAGAATAATAAGGTGTCTTATAATTATGCCTCATACCTGGCGGAAGTGTGAAAGGTTCTGATTCCTTAAACTAGTTTGTCATGCACTTCTTTATTTTAACACATTTACAGGTAAATCCTAGTACTTAAAATTTGTGATTAATCATGATTAATCACAGTCCATGACTGTGATTAACACGATAAAATGTTTTAATCAATTGACCGCACTAATATATATATATATATATATATATATATACATACATCTACTGATGGCAGTATCAAACATGTGTTTTGTTTATTTTTATATATATATATATATTTTTTTTTTTTTTTTGTTTTTTTTGGACATTAATAGCAATCAAATAAAGTGTTGAAAGTATAAAATATTACAAGTGAAATGTTTTTTTACAGTATTATTGGACATTGCTGCTTATAGCAGGCAGATGTTTGGGTATTATATTACGTTTACACATTCAAATTCCAATTTAAACATTCTATGACAGTTTGAATTTGAAAGTGTTCTATTTTCTAAAGTGTTCTAAAACTGAGCCAAAAGTACTCACAGACAGACTGGTCAATCTCTTAAAAAGGCGTTTCTTTATGTATTTCATTTCATTGGATATTTCTGCTTATGGAAATCAAATCAAATGGTAATTTGTGGATGGATGATCATGAATGACTGTTTATCATTCATTATGATGAAACCCATTCAAATTCAAACATTCCATTATAGTTTGAATTTGAAAGTGTTTTTTTATTTGTTCTAAAATAGAGCCAAATATGCTCACGATATGGATGGTGAATCTCTTTCCATGTATCTGGCAATAAAGTCTGTGCACTTCATAGTCTCCTTTTTCTACATAAATGAGTACACTAAGTATACAATAAATAGAAATTTGATTTCCCTCCAGGGAAACTCTGAGCCTGGAAAATATATTGTGACTTTAGATTTCAATATCTCTCCGGTGTATGAAACAATCTTGTCATATGCGATCGAGTCAACAAGAGCAAAAGGAAGCGATATCTGGACAAATGAGACGTGAGGTGATGCGTTTGACCTTTCAGTAGTGTGTGGTATACTGATCTCTCATTCAGTCAGAGAGTCTGGCGGTGATTTCCACGCTGATGACGTGATCAGATCTGATGCCCAGAGCTGTGTGTTTCATCATCAGTTCATGAGATGAGTTCAGCTGTCTCTGTAACGCGTTTAACCCTCACAAACAGCTCCTGCTGATATTTGTACAGAGCGAGGCGTTCGGCTCTAATAACAGCAGCTCGGGTCTCTATCAATATAATAATCCAGAAAACCGATGTTCATATCTCAGTCTGTGTGTTCATGAATTAAGCTGGTGCTCGTATCATGGCGACTGGGATTCTGACACTATAATAGTAGAAGTGAAGATCTCACACTAAAGAGTGTTTTCTGAACAAGACATAAAATCAATGTGAAGGTGATGAGCACCTGTGAGATCATACGCAGTGTGAGGATCTGGTCCAAAAAGGCTTTATCCCTTATATTGTACCTCATAAATGATAAATCAACACAAATCAATGTAGATAGAAATGTGTGATGTTCTTACATTTTACACACTTTCGATTTTAAGAATGTGGATTTCTGTTTAACTGCTTTATTTAATTATAGAAAATGTAATTGGGAAAATGTTAAACCATGCAATAAATATAATCACTTTTTAAAAATGTTTTTATATATATTATATTTATAATTTTCATTAACTAAATGGCTTCAAAATACAAACCAAAGAAACATTAATAAAACAAAGAATAATAGATTTTAATAGATTTTTCTATTATTAAAGCAAAAAACTAAAACAATTCCATATTAATTTAGTAAAACGTTTCATTATTTTGTTGTGTATTCTTGCCTTGTTTTGTGTGTGTGTGTGTGTGTGTGTGTGTGTGTGTGTGTGTGTGTGTGTGTGTGTGTGTGTATGTGTGTGTGTGTGTGTGTGTTGTGTGTGTGTGTGTGTGTGTGTGTGCATGTTTATGTGGTTTATGAGGACACAAATTGTATAATGACATGGTATAACATAGTATTACAAGAGAAGGTGATTTATGAGGACATTTTCAGTGTCCCCATAATTTAAAACGCTTATAAATCATACAGAGTGAGTTTTTTTGAGGAAAGTAGAAATGCAGTCTCCTGTGAGGGCTAAGTTTAGGTGTAGGGTAGGTGTAGGAAATAGCACATACAGCTTGTACAGTATAATAACCATTACGCCTATGGAGATACCCGTAAACCATAAAAACCAACATGTGTGTGTGTGTGTGTGTGTGTGTGTGTGTGTGTGTGTGTGTGTGTGTGTGTGTGTGTGTGTGTGTGTGTGTGTGTGTGTGTGTGTGTGTGTGTGTATATGTATATAATATACACACATACATACAGTCATGTAGGGAGATAAAGAGAGGTGTAACATGGGCTCTTTTGGGCTCGTTGAAGACCAGTCGTGCCGCTGCATTCTGAATCATTTGTAGAGGTTTGATTGTGTTTGGTGGAAGTCCAGCTAGAAGAGCATTGCAGTAGTCCAGCCTAGAAATGACAAGGGCCTGGACAAGAAGTTGTGCAGCATGCTCTGTCAGAAAGGGCCTGATCTTTCTGATGTTGTGTAGTGCAAACCTGCAAGATCGAGCAGTCTTTGCAATGTGCTCTTTGAAAGTCAGCTGGTCATCAAAAATTACACCAAGATTTCTGACTGAAGCTGATGGGGTAGTTGTAGAAAAACTTAGCTGGATGGTCGAATCATGCTATAGAGTTGGTGTGGCAGGAATTGAGTATTTCCAATTGTTAGAAATGAGACGACCAGTACCTTCACCCTTCCTAACCTGACGGGGGTGTGAGAGAAGGAGAAGTTGTTAGAGAGCGCAGCAGGGGTTGCTGGGTCTTCTGAATGAATCCAGGTCTCAGTCAGGCCCAAGATGCTGAGTGCAGTTTGGGAAGCAATAGCTGGAATAAGATCTGCTTTGTTGACCGTAAACTGATAGTTCCAGAGACCCATAGAGAAAGAGAGGTAAAGAAGAAGAGGTGCAGATAGAACACAGGTGAGCAAGATTGCGTTGCCGTCTGCGTTTGATGTAAGAGCGTTGCTGTGAGACAAACGAATGTATTGGAAACACATGATAGAGGTGGGGAAAAGGAGGATAGAAAGAGGAAATAACTCAATAGATAAAAATAGCTAAGTGCGTAGCCGGTGTCGTTGCTCGGTTGAAGTCGCGGGTCTTTACACTCGTAAGTCTTCACACGAGGAGGCTGAACGCTTCTGCTGATGCTTCCGTGCCAGCTAACTAAGCTCAACTTAAATACCCAGCTAATCCACTGGAAACAGATGTCCATATTGTTTCACATTTTTAATAGTTTCATATTTTTTATATTTAAAATAAGTATTTAGATTAAGTTTTGTATTTTATTTCAGTACTTTTGCAAATACTGGGTGATTTTTAAAACAGTTACCACACACAATTATTCTTTACTGGCCATCAGAATATGTTTTCCCAAAAGAAAATTGAAATATGTATGTTTTCAGTGCAGATAATTGTGTCAGAAGCAGCATCAGAGTCTGTCTCCATCTCTAACCCATGAAGACCCATCGAGATCTCTTCATTTTGTCAGAGATGTTCCACACGGAGTTCACTTCTACTCGTCTGAAGACATCACTCTTTGAGGAAAATGGAAAAGTCCGTCTGAAGCCTTTGTCAGAATAAGATCTGATGTGTTTCACGGTGAGTGAATGAAGTAGAGATGCATATTACCTGCATGTCAATCGTGCTGTAAAGTAAACTTCACTATAGATCGCTTTGCTTGTGGTTTCTGGTTTGGGACTGATATCAATGTCAATATGGTTTCAGAATGTCAATATGTCAGCTAATGTAGCGCAGGACGTAATGAACCAATGAGAAGAGCGAGATCCTCATGAGAACAGGGTGTGAATCAAGAGCCCTCCAGACTTCGGCCAGAGTCTGACTCTCAATAGGAAATCAATATTGATGTTCTCAATTACAGGAGCGCTTAAAAGCTAAACGAGCTCCCTAACGAGTCATTTAATCTAGGCCGCTGCCAGGTCAGAGAAGAGTCAAAGAGTGGAAATGTTACGAGTGAGAAAAACAAGTCAAAGTCTGTCTGGAGCCGGAGCTGTGTGTGAGCAGAGGACAACTGTTCACTTCTGGAGATACACAAACCGCTTCAGTGCATGTTGTGTTAGTTATTCTGGACACAAACAGAGAGTGAAATATTAGGTTTGAATGTATTTTTAAATGAATTTGCTTATTTTAGAAAATGTTATTGAAAAGGAGACACTTACTTGGGCAGTTGGGATCATCTCAGGAGGTCAAAC
Source organism: Schizopygopsis pylzovi (assembly GCA_027422435.1). Lineage (NCBI taxonomy): Eukaryota > Metazoa > Chordata > Actinopteri > Cypriniformes > Cyprinidae > Schizopygopsis > Schizopygopsis pylzovi. The sequence continues at coordinate 41,026,725 of CM049822.1, read as the reverse complement.
TAAATAGTATACGAGCAGTTTTATTTTAAATTTACATTTTGTTGTTTTAATTTGTACAACCATATGCGTGTGTGTCAGTGTGCAGTATATATATATATATATATATATTTACATTTAGTTATTTAGGTGTGTGTGTTCCCTTTTGTTTTCATTTTAAATTTAAATTTAGTTCAATGTTCATTGTTCATTGTTCATTGTTAATTTGTTTCATATGTTTTAATATTCATATGTGTGTGTGTGTGTGTGTGTGTGTGTGTGTGTGTGTGTGTGTGTGTGTGTGTGTGTGTGTGTGTGCGTGTGCGTGTGCGTGTGGTGTGTGTGTGTGTGTGTGTGTGTGTGTGTCCCTTTTGTTTTCATTTTAAATTTTAATTTAGTTCAATGTTCATTGTTAATTTGTTTCATATTTTTTAATATTCATATATGTGTGCTGTGTGTGTGTGTGTGTGTGTGTGTGTGTGTGTGTGTGTGTGTGTGTGTGTGTGTGTGTGTGTGTGTGTGTGTGTGTGTGTGTGTGTGTGTGTGTGTGTGTGTGTGTAAAATATAACAATTTTTCTTATCTAAATAATTCTATATTAATAAAAAATATTATTTTTCTATTTTGTTATTTTAAATTTATAGTTACTTTTGTATTACAGTTCATTTATTAAATTGACATCAAATATGTAATGTGTGCATTTATGTTTATATATAATTTAGACGTATGTATTTTTAAATCTTCTATAAATACATATATTTATAATTATTACCTATAAATCATAGGCAGACAACTTTTTTTTAATACATGTATACATTTTCATAAAATATTCTACTTTTTTGTTGCGGCATCTTGCAGTAAATTTACAAAATGCAATAACATTAAATCACATTACGCTGGAAAATGTCACATTTTTGGAGTATGTATTTTTGTAAAGAGGGAAAATAATGCAGTGAAACAGTTGTCAGGGTTGCTAAATATTATGGTTTTGATAATTAAAGCGGGTTAATAATTAGAATGATTAGTACAATGAGTATCAGTTCAGCAGAATTAGTGAGAATACAGTGAAGGTCGAGATCTGTTGGATGCAGCTACTCTCAGCGAGAGTTTTAATGACTAGTTCAGCTTTTACCAGAGTAAACAAACACAATGCTTAAGAGTATTTTTTCCAATCTATTGTGAGTGGAGCTGTTCAAATGAAGTGCACAAAATAAAGCCGGGGATACAGATGCCAGTCACGCAGCGGGAAACAGAAGGGTTCGAGAAGCAAAACAATGGAAATGGCCAAAGAGAAATGCAAAAGAAAAGGCCACGACGTCTCGGGAGAGCTTGAAGATGTTCAGACTCTAAGCTTCACCGTCAAAGTCCAGACACAACGCTGTAACTCAAGTACCAAACGCACTTGAAGTTTTCCAATTTAGAGATTATCATTTCTGGGAAGCTTGCTCTGAAATCCCCCCCCGAAGCTCTTCCTCGTCCGTTTAAGACCGATAAGAGACACGTATCCTGCCATGTCTTCATTTTTAGTCTTTGCTTTAGACGGAAAGTTCAGGTCATGAGTCTGCGGAGAATCTCAAAGTTCTTTATTGAATCGTTTTTATTTATTCACTAACTGGCTTTGGAAACAGAGAGATAAGCAAAGGCTGAAGGTTATTACCTTCACTTTGTGTGTCTGAGGGCCTGAGCAAACACAAAATGCATTTCTATTCCTCCGCTGAGACTTGTGCTCGGGGTTGCTGATATTGGACGAACATCGCTTGTGGAATTAGCAAAGAGGAAGCAAGACTGGGATCTTTTTCCCAGTTATTGGGTTCTTTAGCAATCGGAGGCGATACACTGTACATATGGGCCGCTTTCTCAAAGCGAGACGTGTTTAGTCTCTTCGGAGTGCAGATGTTAACATGCGGAGGAGAGAAACTGTGGAAACACTAGAGGTCTGCACGGGCTCAAAACTGAAGCCCGAACCCGGCCCGTGCCCGAGATCGTCTGACCCGACCCGACCCGACACGAGCGGCACAGTTAAATTTAGAGCCCGAACACGACCCGAAATCCCCCCCGCCCCCGCCCCACAACGAATAACAAAAAAAAAAGGAAAAAGATTGCATTTCACGATTGCATGCAAAGAAACAGATTAATCAAGGCTCTGCCATTTCACAAACATTTACCAGTTATTAAAGTTTGTGAACATCAGGTGCAGCGGTCGCATACATACGAGTTTATGAATTTTGTTTGGACAAGAAAATGATGACCGTGCAAATTATGGTCATTTTTGTCAGTTAAGGCTCGTTAGCATTCTGTCTACTTTAAATCAGACATAAGATCTTAAATAAGATTGTATTTATTTGAATGAATTAATCATTTATTTGAGAGAGAGAGAGAGAGAGAGAGAGAGAGAGAGAGACCGAGCGAGCGAGAGAGAGAGAGAGAGAGACCGAGAGAGCGAGAGAGAGAGAGAGAGAAAGAAAGAGAGAGAAAGAGAGAGAGAGAAAGAGAGAGCGAGAGAGAGAGAGAGAGAGAGAGAGAGAGAGAGATAGAGAGAGCGAGAGAGAGAGAGAGAGAGAGAGAGAGAGAGAGAGAGAGAGAGAGAGAGAGAGAGAGAGAGAGAGAGAGAGAGAGAGAGAGAGAGAGAGAGAGAGCGAGAGAGAGAGAGAGGGGGAGAGCGAGAGAGAGAGAGAGAGGGAGAGAGGGAGAGAGAGAGAGAGAGAGAGAGAGAGAGAGAGAGAGAGAGAGACCGAGGAAAGTTGCGCGTGCATGTGAACCTGCGTCTGCGCGTCTCTCTCTACAAGCAATGAGGCTTAGTTACTTCAAAAACAGCGATTTTGCCGCCTCATTGCAGATAAATATAATGTTGTGACTTGCGAGTCAGTAGCCTGTCGAAGCTATTTTACTAATAAAAGTTTCCGCGCTGTTTGTGCGCGATCTCTGATATGTGTGTGCGTGCGTCTATGAAAGCAGCGAAGCCTCTGCATATAGTTTTGGTTTAGCTACAAACCCGAACCCAACCCGAAGCTATCCATTAAACATTAACCCGAAACCCGACCCGAAACCCGAAAGTATTTCGGGACCCGCGGGTTCGGGTCGGGTAGCAGACCTCTAGGAAACACCTGCAGAAGAGTCCAGAACATCCCTCGGTCTGTTTGTTGTCAATGCATGAAGGATAAATCATTGTCTGTCTCTCTAGAGGCCGTTTTAATGTGTTTATTGTATCAGATAACTGCAGATTGAAGCCAGCGGCTCTCAGTTTCACTGTGAGGGAATGACAAAAGATTGTTGATCAGTAAAAGCATAAATACCCACAAAAACTTGACAGTGGAAACCACGATTTGCACCAAAGTACTGTAATTACCACATTTATTATTTCTGGAATATAGACATCACTGTTCAAAATGATCTTCTGCTCACCAAGGCTGCATTTATTTGATCACAAATATTATTACAATATAACATAGCTGTTTTTATGTGAGTATCTGTTAAAACATATTTGATTTCTGTGATCAAAACTGAGTTTTCAGCATCATTACTGCAGTCTTCAGTGTCACATGATCTTTAGAAATCATAATAATATCAATATCTAACATCAATGTTGAAAACAGTTGTACTGCCAATATTTTTGTGGAAACAGTGATACATTTTTATTTTTCAGGATTCACAGATGAATAGAAAGTTCAAAAGAACAGCATTTATTTGAAATAGAAATATTTTGTAACATACTTTACTGTCATTTTCCATCAATTTAATGCATCCTTGCTAAATTAAAGTATTAATTTATATTCACATTTTATCAATGTAAAAAAATTATATTATTTAAACATATATTTAATATTATAAATAAAATATAATAATATAAAAAATGTGTGTATATATACACGTGCTTGTTTGTGCACAGCTTGTATTTTATAGTTCTTATATTAGTTATAGTTTGAAGTTCTTATATTATAAATACATTTGTGCACATAAAATGTTTACATGCAATCACTTCACTCTTCAGAACTTCCAAACTTTTCTGTCTTTAAATACAATTTGAGATGATTAGAGTCTGCTCAGCGTCGAGTCTCGAATCCTCCGGTCTCCTCGATCCAATCAGTTATCATTCAGAATGAAGTGAACGAGCCACATGACGTTCAGTGTATCACCAATAGCGCTGACGAAAAGATGTCCCAGCGGAAGCCCCTTGACATGTGAAGAGCTGCGTTCATGAGGCTTGAACCAAAGACCACTGATTAACAAAGACCAACGCTGGGTTAAAACGGAAACCATTCGACCCCTTCCCAAGCACTCGGCCCAAACTCACATTATACTGTTGGAGAACTCGTATCATCCTCTATTGATCTGTATTGATTTCTCTTGACTCTGAGTGATTGCTATTGACCTGCGATCTCTTAAACCCATGCAGAAAAATCAAAACTTTAACCCTTCCGTACCCGTTGAGTCACCTTTTCACTTAACTCGGGCTAGTTTTTGACATCCGTACGTGATTAATAACAGCGAAGGAGCTTGGGTGCCAACTTATCAAGTCAAGTATAATTGAAGATCTTAAAACAAACCCCATAAACCCCTGAAGGCCGTCTGCTTTATTTAATCCATCTTCCTCTATGGTTCTTGCTCATGTGCTTAAAAAACAGCTTAAAGGAAGAGTTTAGTCCAAAAATGAAATCCTGGCATCTTTTATTCACCCTCATGCTGATCCAAACTTATTTTATTGAGGAGGATGCATTAAACAAAGCAGAAGGTGTTCATACGTTTTAATATCGCCTGCATTAATTTGCTGAATGAAATCCAAACTACTCATTTTCAGAAGCTGAAATCAAAAATAGCATCTGTTTTGTTTGAGCATGTCACACTTTCTCACTAAATGTGATGCATGTCGTAGCATTTTTGCTTTTGAATACCATTTGTAAGATGATTTAGTCTTGTATGATCACTTAATAGGAAAAAAACACATCACAAACACATAATTCCTGTCTTTATCCTGAATTCAGTGTCAGGCAGAGCTCCGCAGCATCTGACCAATCCCAGCGCTTCTCCTATATCAGGTACGTGTATATATACGTGGCACTATCACTCACCTCCAGCTTAGTCAAGCGTGCATTCAACCCTCCTAATCAGTATCATTTCCATATATTATGTTCTGCACCTTGGCTGCTTGTTGTATTTCGCAGCAACAAGACAAGATTCGCAAGCAGTCCTTCTAATGTCATGCTAATGGTTCCGGGGGGTTATTACAGGCAGCTAATACTTGTATATGTTTTTGCTGAACCCCCATACAATCAAACTAAATATTGTGTGTAATCAATAAACGATGTTTTACTGCTGAATTACAGCCAGGAACATGCAAACATAAGGTGCATGTGTTCTGCTGAATCTGAGGGTTTCACTGCTACAGACACAGAAAATCACAGATTTCATGAAAAATGATTATTTCTTAAAAAGTAAAGAGCATTAAATTCAGTATTTGAACATATTTTCACACTCATTTGCAGATTGTATATTTAATGATATATTTTTGATCTTTTTGTCATTAAAACTTTTGACATTTGACTGTTTTTGTTTTAATAAGTGCAGTAAAGCTGATACATAAATCTATAACAAGCATATGTATGAAAAATATATATTAAAAAGGTATTTTCAAGTTTTTAATTTCACAATTCTGACTTTTTTTCTCACAAATCTCACTTTTTCTCAGAATTGCCAGATATAAACTCAGAAATCTGACTTTTCTTCTTGCGATTGGTCTTTTTTTGTAATTTTTTTTAGTTTACGCATCACAATTGTGCTTTTTGCTGCGGAATAAAAATGGCAAATGCCCTTTTTTATCTCGCATTTCTTTTATCTTTAATTTTCCTCAGAATTACTAGTTATCATCTTGTAGGTCTGACTTTATATCTCACAATTATTATTTTAGCACAGCTCTGACTTTGTTTATAATTTATTATTTATTTATAAGATATAAATGTAGAATTTTGAGATTTGTTTTTTATCTGATTCTTGCGTTTCTTGTAATTCTGAGTTGACATCTCACAGTTTTGTGTGTTTGTTTTTGCCACTGAATAAGAGGCAATTGCTACTTTTTTATCTTTTATTTAATTTTTGTCATAATTGCAATAATCACAAAATCAATTTTTTTGTCATAAGTGAGATAAATGTTTATATATCACAATTCTGACTTTTCTTTTCAGAATTGCAAGTTTGTTGCAAATATAAATCTTGCAAAACATCTTGCTCTTCTGTTATTTCCCCCTCAAAATTGCAAGAAAAAAAGTCAGAATTGCAAAATAAAACTTAAAAATTGTATATATATATACAATTTTTAATCCTGTGGCTTCCATGCTTGGTGTCAGTGCTGTTTGCTGCCAGAATGTGAAGTTACAAACGGTAACCAGTTGAATTGGTATTATGGTGAATAATAGAGTAAAAGTACATTTTGTCCAGTCTTACTCAACAGTTCTCCACGCTTGCCTCCAGTGGGTTTTATAAACCTCAAGCTCTTTTACGCCAGGTACACAGATACTATTTTGTGGTGTCTATAATTAAAAAAGCACCAAACTAAAATTGTGGATCGATATGAGGATGCTAGTCAAAAACAGGTGCAGCCTATTGATTTGTAAACCTGAAAAGTAGAGAAAGAGAGCGGAATTCATTTCAGGATAGACTTACAAATGAGTGAAGAAGCTGGAGATGGAGAAAAAGCCCTTATCAAAGCCCCCCGCTGACAAGCATCCCAAAAAACATATAAATAGATGAGCAAAAGAGATAGATAGATAAATCAGAAGCACTTGGGGTGAAGCGTGTCCATCTGAAATCCCAGGAACACGGTGGCAGTTTTAGGTTCAGGGGTCAGACCGGATCGGGTTTGTACAATCTGAGCGGGAGAGAAACACGGAGGCGTATTGATCCGGAGCTGTCCGAGATGATGTGATTAACCCCTCGCTGCCTTCTGTCAAAACACTTCTGCTGTGTGTGATGATGATGATGCTGTCCAAACACGGATACTCCTGCATCTGTGATCATGTGATGTGTTCAATCATGCACTAAAGATGGAAACAATAGACAGCATAGGTTGTAGCCTATTTGTTTATTATTTATGACTTTAGTGCATTACTTAATATCTTGTAATGTAGATTTAATGCTGCCACAGTAGAATAAAGAAATATTATCCCATGTTGTGATTCACCTAATTTAATATTCTGTTATTATATACTTTAATGTCGTTCAGTATTCCCCCCCCCCCCCCCACCGGTGGAATACAAAAAATAGTTCAAAATATTAAAAATATGTATTTATACACAGTCTTTTGAAGCTATTAGGGATGAACAAACCTTGATCGATTTTCTAATACTTTATTAAGATAATCAATTCTCACATAAAAAATACTTTAAAATAAAAAAATTGAAATAAATTATTTATTAAATTTTTAAATTATATTATTTACTAAATACTAATTAAAATATTTTTTTTATGTATTTAAAATTATTTAATTAATAATAAATAAAAACAATTCTGTATCAAATACCTTGGCAAATGAAATGGGAAAAAGCACTCATGCAAAATTAATAGACGAAATAGGCCTATTACTGTTAAAAATTATGGCTTTTTAAATATTGTTAAATGGCAAAAGTTATCTATTTATCCTCTATTTATTTATGTATGCATGTATTTATATGTGTGTATGTTTTTATTTATTTATTTATTTAAATGAAAGACTTTGAATTGGTATTAGTATATGTCTTGATAGTAAATGAAAAATATAGCAGTATAGCAAAAATATAGAAATAATAAAAGCAGTGTTAATACCTCTGAGGTAGGGCTGGTCGATATGAGCAAAAATTATATCTGTATTTTTTGGCTGATTTGTGGTATTGAATATATTTTGTATTTGGATTAAACAAATAAAGAGAATGTTACCATGTAGGCATATATTATATGCAAAAAAGGGTTAAATCACATTACATTCTAACATTGTAACATTGCAATCTTAAAACAAAAATAATGCTTTTAAAGCAGAAGTTACATTTACTAAAACACAGACTAATTGAGGCTGTTTTAATTCCCCATTACAGTCAATTTACTGTTAGTGCTATCATACAAATACACTTAAAATTCTAATGTGTCACATTTATATTTTCCAACTACAAATATTTCAGCAAAATGTATATTTTAGTCAGAGTTACTGCGCTCCTATTTCATTGCGCTCTGTGTTTGGCACATGGCGCGCGTTCTGAACTAAGTCTAAGTTTGCCAAACAATATTGCCAAACAAAAGCTCATGCTCTTCTGACAGCAAAATTGACATATTTCCATGGCTTTCTAACATTTACAGATGGAGAATATACCTGTGAAATGTAAGTTATGCATTTAGGAAAAGAGCACATAGCTCAAAACAGCGCGTTTCTGTCAGAGCCCTTTAAACTGAAACTATAAACTATAGGCTACTATATTTATGAGTTTTTTCAAAGCCCTTCATATAAAGCTTGTCACATTGTTTAGAACAAAGTGTATTATTCTCATCAGCAGTTCAGTCTGTGTCCTCCTCCCTAAAGATTAGTTTTTTTTCGGATGCATATCAAACTCGATATTAACGGTATTGCTTCATACCGTATCGCTTATAAAAATATATCGATATATCGTACAAACTCGATATACCACGCAGCCCTACTCTGAGGTCACACTGATAATATTTTTCCCCATTAATTATTCTCTTATTTTTCTCAAATAAGCTCAGATTTGCCAAGACACCAACTTCTGTGATGATAACTCGGACTTCAGTATAAACTCAAACAGTTTTATACATTATATGATCAATTTTATAGCTCTCTCTAAAATCTGAGATAAAGTTGATATTTAGCTCGGGGGTCATGTTTCGGCTGTGAAAGCGCATCATCTGAATAATTCTTCTGGGAAACGGAAAGCAGACACTTTGTATTTGTGCATGTAATGATGAATGTGAACGCACAGATGTATACTGTGCTGGAAACAGAGCGCAGGGGTCAGAAGGTTGTTTTGTGGGCGTTTGAATACATCGAGCAGTTTAGACAACAGCTCGCATCAAAGCGCTCTGCATAGAAATCACACATTTGATCAGTCCTGTAAACTATTATTTTCCCAAAGTCTCTGAACGCCTGTGTGTCTGAGTCACAAACGCTTGATGAATCTGTTGAACAGGAGACGATCGCATGTGGACGAATGCAGCAACAAATCAAATCTATACTCTCCCAAAATAAC
>CM049822.1:41007533-41015033 GCA_027422435.1 Schizopygopsis pylzovi | reverse complement strand
GGTCCATTTCATACATGCAACCTTGCTGAAATCCTTTCGCCGGGATGCTGAGGCGTATTATTTACTAACTCCTATCCTCTTAACTTAACGAAGCACGTGTGTTTAACCTCGTTAACTGTGTCAGTGAATACAGCACTGATGAACACATCTGCCGGTCAGATCTCAACACTTCAAGCTGCTGATTGTAATTCGTATTGTTGTATTTTAAGGGTCTCTGTTTGATTGAATTAATACAACAGTTTGACTAATTAGTTTGATAATGGCATTCACACACTTGTCCCTGTGACTAAATCTCTAGATGACAGTAATTAGGACCTTTTTTTCCTGTTTCCACGTTAATTCATGTTCTCAAATGACATTCAGATTGTGTTCTTTAGCTTGTTCTGCCATGATTGAAATATACAGTGTACAGAAAATAGTGAAGGAATTATTTTAGAACAAATTTAACTTAGAAATGACTATAAAAAGCACAAAAAACAAACAAGCACTAATTAAGCATATAATCATTAAAAATACATTTTTCTTGTAACACTCAAAAAATCTTTGATTTATTTACAAGTTAAAAAAATTAAAATATATATAATATTTTTATAATGTTATATATATATATATATAAAATGCCCTAATTACTGTCATCTAGAGAATTAGTCAAAGGGACAAGTGTGTGAAAGCCATTATCAAACTAATTATCAAACTGTTGTATTAATACTCAAACAGGGGCCCTTAAAATACAACAATACTAATTACAATCAGCAGCTTGAAGTGTTGAGATCTGAACCTGAGAAATGTTGCCTTGCCAACTAGAAGAAATAAAGTTTTTATATATTTTATTTCAGTTTTTTTAACTTATTTATTTATTTGTTTCTATTTTAGTTTTAGTTGTACTCATCAACCCTGCTTGAAATTAAACTTATCTTTATTGAAGTATTTCATTTGACATTTATTGTATTTTATTATTTTATTCCAGATTTATTTAAAGTACCCCCAAAAAAAATTAGCTAACGATAACACTCAATTATATAGATTTTGAATTTATTCATGTATGTATTTGCTTTGTCGCTCCATCAGAGGCATATAAACCTCAATATTTGTCATTAAACGCTCCGGTCAGGGAAATAGAGGTGGATTGAAAGAGGATCATTTGGCTCAAGCTTTGCTGACCCGCTGTGAACGCGGCGGCTCCCTCGAGCGCTTTCGCCCTTGAACATGAAACCGGCGACAGATATTTAAAGCAGTCGTATTATTAAAGTTCTTGTTCCAGCGAATCTATTTTTCTCTCTCTTCTGACAGTAAAGTAAATTAGTCCACTTTAACCTCTGGCCCCAGATCGTCTCTCAAAGGCACCTTTTTCTACCGCCGCCGTTCCATTCAACATCTAATTTAAGGTAACCGGAGACATCAAAGCCCGAGCGGCTCCATCCCATAATATCACACCAAATCCCCGTGACTTATCGCTCCGCAGAGAAAGACTCAGACCTGTGGCCTGTCAGGCTTCTCAAAGGGTAACGTGGGAATTAAAGCGCCATTGACTCTTTGAAGACGAGGCCTAGAAAGATCTTCATGTAGGGATGTGTCTGATTGGTGGCGTCTGTAATTACCCCGTCGATGTCCTGTAATTAAGACCACCCAGAGGTTAATGTCTAAAGCACATCACTCTGTCCCAGACGACACTCGCGGTCAGGAAAGGTCAAAGACTTCATGTCTGAATCTCACACATCTACTCTGGCTTTCAGGGTAGTGTAGATTTAATATAGAGTTTCTAATGTCCACACACTTGTGATTAATATTCATGTTCTTCAGGCCTGTTCCAGTGCAAATTAGGTCATGTTTTTGGCACATTAAATGCTTTCCTAGATATTGCAAAGCTGTTTTTCTCTTATCAATAATGTCGTAAAGAAAAGCATGAAGGACTTCATTAAACACCATACAATGAAGATTAAATGTGTAAATTCTGCCATTATAATATTTGCATCTCCATGGTAAATAATAAAATGCCTAATAAATAACATATAAATATTTCAAGATGTACTCTCCTTATCCAGAACCCTGTGCAAAGCATGATGGGAAGGGAAATCCACTTCCTAGTTACACAAGATAAAATCAAACAAAAAATATTCTTGTTGACTCAATTAAAATAAAAACGTGTAAACCTAATTGTTTTTAAATTTTACATTGTTTATATTTAATACATATTAAGTTGGGACCATTTTATACCAAGAGTTATGTTGTATGAGCTCATTTTTATTATTTATTGAAATTGAACAAAGAGCAAAAATCTTTTATTTTGAGTGTTTTAACCCTGCTTGAAATTAAACTTATCTTTATTGAAGTATTTTCATTTGACATTTATTAGTATTTATAATTATTATTATTCCAGATTTATTTTAAAGTACCAAAAAAAATTAAACAATTTAGCTATACGATAACATTTTCTCAATTATAACGTTATTTTGACATTTATTCATGTATGTATTTGCTTTGTCGCTCAAACATCAGAAATGGCATATAAACCTCAATATTTGTCATTAAACGCTCCGGTCAGGGAAATAGAGAAGTGGATTGATACAGCAGGATCATTTGGCTCAAGCTTTGCTGACCCGCTGTGAACGCGGCGGCTAACCCTCGAGCGCTTTCGATCCTTAAAAGAACATTTTGAAACCTAAAGGCGACAGATACTTTAAAGCTTATTTTTGTCGTATTATTAAAGTTCTTGTTCCAGCGAATCTATTTTTCTCTCTCTTCTGACGTTTAGATAAAGTTTAAATTAGTCCACTTTAACCTCTGGCCCCAGATCGTCTCTCAAAGGCTTAACCTTTTATCTACCTTGCCGCCGTTCCATTCAACATCTAATGTTAAGAGTAACCGGAGACATCAAAGCAACTTTCGTAGCTTATTGTGCTCCATCCCATAATTATCATTTACACCATTTATATTCCCCGTGACTTATCTGTTCTACCGCTTAGAGAAAGCCACTCCAGCACCTGTTTTTTTTTGGAACCCGTCATTTGGCTTCTCAAAGAGGTAACGTGTTGGAATTAATTATTTGCGCCAACTTGACTTTTTTTCTTTGATATGATCTGAGGCCTAAGAAAGATCTTCATGTAGAGGATGTGTCTGATATGAGTGGCGTCTGTAATATACCCCGTCGATGTCCTGTAATTAAGACCACCCAGAGGTTAATGTCTAAAGCACATCACTCTGTCCCAGACGACACTCGCGGTCAGGAAAGGTCAAAGACTTCATGTCTGAATCTCACACATCTACTCTGGCTTTCAGGGTAGTGTAGATTTAATATAGAGTTTCTTCTGTCCACACACTTGTGATTAATATTCATGTTCTTCAGGCCTGTTCCAGTGCAAATTAGGTCATGTTTTGGCACATTAAATGCTTTCCTAGATATTGCAAAGCTGTTTTTTCTCTTATCAATAATGTCGTAAAGAAAAGCATTAAGGACTTCATTAAACACCATACAATGAAGATTTAATGTGTAATTACTGCACATTATAATACTTTGCATCTCCATGGTATAATAATAATAATTGAAATAATATAATACAAACATATAATAGTAATAATAAATAAATAAACATCTTGAAGTCAAAATGGAAATAAACATTTATAAATCTATAGACAAAAGCTTTAACAAAAAACATCTATAACAAAAGCAAACATTCATAAAATGACAAAAAATTGATTATTATTTTGTCATTTCAGTGTTATATTTGGTGTCATTGAGTTACTAATATGGTATTTTAATACATAATATTAATATTTTATGAATCATTTTTATTTATTTATTTTATTTTGACTTAGTTTCTGTAATTTTGTAGTGTTTTTAACAACTGAAAGTAGTTTTTGTTATAGTTTTTACAATTTTTATTTACATTTTACATTAAGTTCGTTAAGTACATTAAGTTAAACAAAATTAAAATGATTAATATTTTGAAGTCAAAGTCATAATAATTTTTATAATATTTTGAGTACATTATTCTAAAAATATGACTGCTTTAATCTTATGATGCCACGTTATTCAGCATCTGATTTGAGGTTTTCTTAATAAATGCATCAGAAAATTAGCACGAAGACCTCTTTTTGTCATTAAGCACCATACAATAAAGATGAATGTGTAATTTATTCACTACTAGCATCCACAATATATTATATTTCAATATTCTGTATCCACGTTAAATAATAATAAAAAATATAGAATTTTGAATTTATAAAAAAACATTTTGTGTAATTATTCTTAAAATATTGCTTTCTATGTTACCTTTTAAAACTTTATTTTTTGTAGTGTTGAACTAAAAGATTTTTCCGAACACTTTTGCATGAATAGATTCACTGAATCCGGTTTTAGAACTGATGAAGCGTTTTATAGAGTTGCTCCATAGAAATACCTCCCAGCAGCAGTGCTGCATATCACATATGCATTATTAAACAATTATAATAATATACACATTTACTCTCTTGTTTGCCTACAGATCTGAACTGTGGTTAGATGCAATATAAACGGGATTTAAGAGCTAAACATTTTATGATTAACTTTAATTTGTTGCTCTGCTCACTCAAATTTAGTGCAGAAGTTTTAGCACCACTTTTATTATTTCTTAGTTTTTTTCTTGTTTTTGAAGCCCCTTTAAAATAGTCCCAGTCGTCCTAGACACTGTTTTTTTTTATGGAAACATGAACATTATCTTCTGCAGCTCAGAAGAATTTGACGTGATTTGATGACAATATATATTTATTTTGGCCGAGTTTTCCTTATTTAAAAAAATTCTTTATAGCCATATTTTAAAATTTTTTTTATTATTTATTCTTGAACACATTAACAACTCAAAGCTCTTTACATACTGTATAGAAGTGACTGATTTCTCAATGATGAACATTTGGGCCATTACAAATAATAATCAGATTATTGTAGTACATTAATCAGAGTTTCCAGTAACACTGGTATTTTCCACTGAGAAGCCTGCACATCATGCATCATGGATTTGAGCTTTGTAAACATCGTTATTTTGTCATAATTAGTGAAAACTCTGTAACCCGCTCAGGCTAAATGTGGCTTTCGCTTCAACATCATGTGTGTCCTTTTTACTGACGCTAACAAGTAATTCCATCTTCTGTTTGCATTCACATTAAACCTCTTTCCGCATGTCACGCTGCTTTCAGACAAATCCAAATGTTATTTCCTCTCTAACTGGAACAAAATGCATTTATGGGAATTGTATCTGTTTTAGCTGGAAGCCGATGCCAAGATCATGCAGAAAAACACACACTCGTCCTCATCCGCAGATGTCTTCATTACACGCAATGAAAGAACAAACAAATCCTGGTTTTCAAGCACAATTTCCATCAGCTTTTCCAGTCTGTTTGTAGAAATCAGATTAGTAATCGCGAGTTGAGTGACAGTTGTGTACTCCAAGATGGCGTGTTGCGAGCTCCTACTGCAGTTTCTCGTGTGTTTCACTGATTATTTTGCTGTTTTTCGTACTTGATGTCTACACTCCTCATCACTGGTCTGCTCACGTGCTGCTGAAAGGCTCAACAACGCTTTTTTCCCTTTAGACGCCAGGAAATTTCGGAACGAGCCTAGAAATTGGACCGAGCCCACATCCTCCACTCATCTACAACTGCACTGTGGACATGCATCCTGACCCCTCTCTATCCTTCTTCACCATGCACTTTAAACTCCACCACCACCACCACAACTTGTTTTACCAAATGGACTTCACTGTAGCATGAACTGCCTTTAACACAATATGAGGTGATCTCCATCTACAAACACCAGGCGGTGCTTGTATTACGCCTGTAGGATTCATGTGACTACTGCATCACACACACATACGTTATTCACACCACAACGTAGACACAGTTAACGTGTCAATTACTTCATGCACTGTCAGCACACACACAAGCTTTCACACACACAGACACAAAAAGGACACATGATAGTTGCACACTTCAAGAGACCCACGTATATCTTTCAACACACACAATATGAGAAATCTACAAATTCGTGCATGCAACACGTAGCATTATTATGCTGTTAAAAGTGGGACGAGGAACGTTGAAACACAGACACACGTCACTCGACAAACACATTACAGTAAAACACGACAAGACACAAGCATGTAGCACAACTGAGCTTGTCCAAATGATAATGGTTAACACACACACAGACGGTGACACACACACAATGAGACACAGACACACGCACAACCACAGACGACGTTACACACAGATCGAAGAAAGACACAAACGCACCACATTGTTCAGGGCTGTACTAAGAATCAAGAAGAAGAACATGACTCAGCCTAGACAACACCACACAGGACGATTTGGGCACAATTTAACATCACTGAATCACACACACATATTTGACACACACACATCACACACAAACAAAAAAGCACAAACACCATCACCACATCACACACACACACACACACACACTATAGATGATCTTCCCTCCACATGTACACCAGGTGGTGCTTGAGGAAAGCCCGGAGGATCATCAGTGACTCCAGACACACACACACACACACACACACACACACACACAGACACACACACACACACACACACACACACACACACACACACACACACACACACACACAGACACACACACACACACACACACACACACACACACACACACACACACACACACACACACACACACACACACACACACAACACAGACACACACACACACACACACACACACACAGAGACACAGACACACGCACACACACACACACACACACACACACACACACACACACACACACCACACACACAACACAGATGTACGAGCGACACCGCTGCACACATGCACACACACGTCACACACCGCAGAGATCATCATACACCAAGAAGACACAACACACGCACACGCACACACACACACACACACACACACACACACACACACACACACACAGTGTAGGAGGTGATCTTCCCTCCACATGTACACCAGGCGGTGCTTGAGGTAAGCCCGGAGGATCATCAGTGACTCCAGCCACCCAAGCCATGGACTCTCTCTGCTGCCCTCAGGGAGACGGTTACACCGTATCCGAACACACACAAGCCGACTGAGGGACAGATCAGGCTGCTGAACACTCACACAACACACCTCTCTATCCTTACCATTCACCATGCACTTTAAACTCCACCACCACCACCACAACTTGTTTTACCAACTGGACTTCACTGTAGCATGCACTGCACTTTAACACAATACTACTCTGCCATCTACAACATCTACAACCACTCTGTGTACATTTGTATTACGTTTGTATTTTATTGCTTTGTATATACTGCATATACAAGTATACTGTTATTTGTAAAGTGCCTAAACGTGTATTTGTTATACGTGTTAATTGTATTCTGCACTGTCTGGAGCACGCTCCCAAGCTTTTCACTCACCACGACACAATAAAAGTGATTTGAGTTGAGTTGCAGCTCTTCAAGAGACCCACGTATATCTTTCAATGT
>CM049822.1:40967533-41005033 GCA_027422435.1 Schizopygopsis pylzovi | reverse complement strand
GGCTTTCTTGGACGGGTGTGTTTTTGTGCCAACTTTTGTGTTTTAAATGTGATTTAGTTTCTCTGGCAGTAGTTACTCTGAAATAACAGTCTGGCAGAGTAACACTTACCGGCAGAGAATAAAACTGCTCTTTCAGCCAATATCCTTGAATTATAATTCTTATACCAATGGTTGCATTTCTTTCCCATTTCATGCCTGAACATAATGCCACCAATAAATGCCACCAAACACTTTTATTAATAAAAAACGAAATTAATTATTACTTTTAGTCAGCAAGGACAAATCATTGATCAAAGGTGTCTCTAAAGACTTTTATAATGTTACAAAAGATTTCTATTTCAAATAAAGTATATTCTTTTGAACTTTCTATTCATCTGTGAATCCTGAAAAATAAAAGGTAGAAGTTTCCACAAAAATATATCGGACAGCACAACTGTATCAGCATTAATAACTATCAGAAATGTTTTATTACCTTTTACTGTAGTTTTATTAAAAAAAAAGTTTAAATTATGAGAAAACAATTATGACAAATAAAATAAGGTTTTATCTCATAATTTGTATGTTTTATGTCACAATTTTGACTTTTTGTCTCATGAATTCTTGCTAAATCTTTTAAAGTAAAAATCATGGTAAATCAATATTATGACAAAAAATCAAAATCATGAAAACATATGTACAAGTAATTAGATACCATAATTATGCCAATTAAGTCATTTTTGTAGTAAGCATGGCAAAAGTCAGAAGTCTTTTATATCATAATTTAAACTTGGTCAATTATGACTTTTACTTTCGATTCGTTTTATGATTTTTATTTTCATAATTTCAGCTTTTTATCTCATAATTATGATTTTTATGTCAATAATGATTTACAAGAGATTTTTTTCATGTCATTATGTGGCATAAGTGTTAATCCATAGAAATGTTTCTTAGTATATTATTATGATTTCTGAAGATCATGTGACACTGAAGACTGGAGTAATGATCTGAAAATACAGATTTGATCACAGAAATAAATTACATTTTTGCAGATATTCACATAGAAAACAGCTGATTTAAATTGTAATAATATTTGACAATTGTTCCTGTGTTTTTGATCAAATAAAAGCATCCTTGGCGAGCAGAAGAGATGCTGTAGTGTAGTGTAGAGTTAATTCTTAAATCTTTATTTCACGTGGTGAAAAGGTCAGATTGAGCATCAGTTGTTTGACCCGTGTCATTGACCGCTGGACCGTTGTGTCTTATCTGCATCCTCGTTCTTCACATGAACGCTTCTCCGAGTTAATCCAGCAGAAAGAGACCCAGCGCTGCTGTTAAAACCATCAGGGGCCAGACGGCGGAACCGCTCGTACCGGGAGCCGATAGCATTGTCCATCTTATCTCAGCCGTGCTAAAGCTTCCACTCTCCTTTCCTGACCACAAAAACACCTTGGTCTTTTGGCTTTTATATTTCCTTCTTTTTAAATTCATGATGGCAATCTCAAAAGGCACGTTTCCATGGCGCCCGCTGCAAAATCTTCCAATATTATCACTCTTGTCTTGAGCGCCGCATGAGTTTGAGTTAAACTGTGTGGCTTTTCCTTTTTCATAACACTTTCCCACTGCGTCCTCATGCTGCTTTTGGTGTAAAAGCTTCATGTTGTTCTGCAGAACTGTTGTGATGAATGAGTACGTCCTCATTTAAACTCATTCCGTGTTCTGTTTTAATAGTGTTTCTTATTCTCAGCGATCGAATGCATTGAGAAAAATCATCTGGTTTTATAGAAATGAATCTCCACCCACCTGGTTGAAGCTTGTACATCAGCACAAGGTTGCATTTACCTGTAATTACGCCTGTAAAATAGGGAATTATTGCAGAATCGTGGCTGAAGCTGGGTGGGATTGATAATAATTCAGTTTTAATTGTCAGTGTTGACTGTAGAATTAGTCTGTACTCATTCTGTGAGTTGTTGATGAAGACTAGCGATGAAGCTTGACACTCAACACTACTCATTTAGCAGCTTTATGAGCTGACAGGCTTGAGCTATTATTATTTCCCATCATGATTTTTCCCATTATTCTCTGTGGCAGCTCGAGAATCATAAATACACAGATAGAGCATCAATTACTTGCATAACGTGTATCGCTTGATCTTTATTTGTGTGCGTGTCTGTTGTATTCTAATGCACATCTCGTTGTAATTCTGCATGCTTTTGAGTGAGTGTGTGTGTGTGTGTGTGTGTGTGTGTGTGTGTGTGTGTGTGTGTGTGTGTGTGTGTGTGTGTGTGTGTGTGTGTGTGTGGTGTTGTGTGTGTGTGTGTGTGTGTGTGTGTGTGTGTGTGTGTGTGAGTGTTGTGTGTGTGTGTGTGTGTGTGTGGTCGTGTTTGTGTGTGTGGGTGTGTGTGTGTGTGGTGTGTGTGTGTGTGTGTGTGTGTGTGTGTGTGTGTGTGTGTGTGAGCTTGTGTGTGTGTGTGTGTTTGTTGTGTGTGTGTGTGTGTGTGTGTGTGTGTGTGTGTGGGTGTGTGTGTGTGTGTGTGTGTGGTGTGTGTGTGTGTGTGTGTGTGTGTGTGTGTGGAGTTGTGTGTGTGTGTGTGAGCGTTTGTGTGTGTGTGTGGTGTGTGTGTGTGTGTGTGTGTGTGTGTGTGTGTGTGTGTGTGTGTGTGTGTGTGTTTGTGTGTGTGTGTGTGTTTGTTGTGTGTGTGTGTGTGTGATGTGTAATAATCCTTTTTAAATGTGTATGTGTATTAGCTGTGTGTAAATGTATTGTGTTGTTGTGTTAAATATTAAATGCTGGTGTAAATTGTTTGGTGTTTTGTTGTTTATTTAGTGTGTAGTAATAAACCAGTGATCCATAATTGTTAATTTAGTGTTAATATATATTTGTTATTTATTAGCTGTGTAAAACCAATTTTATAATATTTATTTATGTACTGTGTAATACTCCACTGATGATGATATTATAAATATAAAAGAATGTGATAAATGTAATTCAGGATACATTTGTTGATTCTACAAATAATTAGCTGTGTATATATTTTTACACAGTCATCCATTAATTGATTTATTTATCCACGGAGGATTCAAATATATATTTGTTATTTATTAGCTGTGTAAAACTCAATTGTGTATTTATTCATTTACTGTGTAATACTCCCCTGAGATGATATTATAAATAAAGTAGAAAGGTGATAAATTAATTCAGGATACATTTTTTTTTTTTACAAATGAATTATTCATATATTTTTTCAAGTCATTTATTGTTTGATTTATTGATCCTCAATACGCTGAATCAACGTTTGTTTTTTTATTTATTAGTTGTGTAATACTTACTATTTATTTGTTTGTATGTGTAATAATGCACTAATTGTTCAAATGTATTTTTTATTATTTATTAGCTGTGTAATAGCTCCACTATTTATTTATTTATTTACAGGTGCATCTCAAAAAAATGTATTGTGAAAAGTAATTTTTTTCTGTAACTTATTTCAAAAAGTGAAACTTTCATATATTCTCGATTCATTACATGTAAAGTAAAACATTTCAAAAGTTTTTTGTTTTAATTTTGATGATTAGAGCTTACAGCTCATGAAAGTCAAAAATCAGTATCTCAAAATATTAGAATATTTACATTTGAGTTTCAATAAATGACCATCCATACAGTATACATTCTGGGTATCTCTTGTTCTCTGAAAGCACAATAATGGGGAACACTGCTGACTTGGCAATGGTCCAGAAGACGATCATCGACACCCTCCACAAAGAGAGTAAGTCACAGAGGGGCATTACTGAAAGGGGGGGTGTTCAAGGAGTGCTGTATCAAAGCATATTAAATACAAAGTTGACTGGAAGGAAGAAAATGTGCTCAAGCAACAGTGATGACCGCAAGCTTGAGAATACAGTCAATCTAAGCCGATTCAAACACTTGGGAGCGCTTCACAAGGAGTGAACTGAAGCTGAATCAAGAGTCACCACGCTCAGACATCTTCAGGAAAAGAGCTACCAAGCCACTTCTGAAACAGAAACATCGTCAGAAGCATCTTACCTGGGCTAACGGAGAAAGAACTGGACTGTTGCTCAGTGCTCCAAAGACCTCTTTTCAGATGAAAGTAAACTTTGTATTTCATTTGTAAATCAAGGTCCCAGAGTCTGGAGGAAGAGAGGAGAGACACAGAATCCATGTTCTTGAAGTCCAGTGTGAAGTTTCACAGTCTGTGATGATTTGGGCTGCCGTGTCATCTGCTGGAGTTGGTCTATTGTGTTTTATCAAGTCCAAAGTCAATGCAGCCGTCTACCAGGAGATTTTAGAGCACTTTATGCTTCCATCTGCTCACAAGCTTTATGGAGATGCTTTATGGACTTTATGGACTTTAGCACCTGCCCACACTGACAACACCACTTCCAAGTGGTTTTGCTGACCATGATATTACTGTGCTTGATTGAACCCCATCTGGAGTCTATGGGATATCTTCAAGAGAAAGATGAGAAACGGTGGATCCAACAATCCAGACGAGCTGAAGACTCAATAGTTCCTCATCAGAGTCACAGACTGATCTCTTCCACACCTCACTGATGCTGGAGCTTGTGCTCCACGACCAAGTCTTGAGTGCAGAAATCAGCATACTTTAAACAACTCGAATGCAAATCCTGTTTTGATTGATCTTAGGAAATAATCTAATATTTTGAGATACTGTATTTTTGACTTTCATAAGCTGTAATCTCTAATCATCAAAATCAATACAAATAAACTTTTGAAATGTGTTACTTTACATGTAAAGAATCTAGAATATATGAAAGTTTAACTTTTTGAATATTTTTTTGAGATGCACCTGTATGTGCTCATTCATTTATTAATTAATTCAATTCATTCATTAGCTGTGTAATAATGCAATAATGATTCCATTCCTTTGTTTAATTGTTTGATTGTTCATTTATTTATTAGCTGTGTAATATTCCACTTTTATATTATTTTACAGTTTCACATTTCAATCAGTCAATTGAATGTGTTAATTGGCTATAATAAAGCATAATTATTAAGCATTAAAATAAATGAACACACATAACAATGCCCCTGACCCGTACATAATCAGGATTTTTCCTGTCACTGTTCTCACATGATTTGTGGGAAAAACATGAACTGATGTAATTCAAGTCACTTTGGATGTGCATGAAATGAATGCATGTCGAATCGTGCTGTCTCTACATCAAACAGATTGACATTATATTGACACACTGTCTTAGAATGATCTTCATTCAGGGCTTTTCTCCCCTAAAACTGCAATACATGATTCATTGTGATTTGATTTAAATTGCATAGCACATAGTTACTCCAATTATGTCTTTTACTCGATCGATCGCTCTGATTCTAATGCGTTGAGTCAGTTTGAAGGGTTGAGAGTCTTCAAGGTCATCATTTATGAAGATAAAGGAGTTTAGGGGCCGACAGGTATCAGCGTCTCTTGTCTTTGAGAGAGCGCAGGAATCTACTTCATCGAACAGCAGTGATTCTGAGGCTAAATGGAGGGGAACCCAGAGACGCGATCGATCCGGAGGTTGAATTATATACACGCTACAGATCTCTGCTCGGGTGCAGCTTGAGATGTGATGCTCATCAGAGAGCGACACACGGCCGTGCAAGGAGAAGTGTGTCTGCTCATCCGTCTTCATTACCCGTGTCTAGATGTCAGTCGCTGAGAGGAGAGCCCTGGGTAGACGCCCGGCGGGGTGTTGGGCCTGCGATCCGCATGGGGTTGAAGGATATTAGGCCATCTGCATCTGCTGACCTCTATCAGACGTGCTTCACTTCTGCTACACCTACACCTCCAGTTATACTGCTTTTAGTGGCTCGTATTTTGCAACTTTTGCTAAATAAATATATAATAAGCTATAGTCATTTTTGTGCGTGTCTGTTGTATTCTAATGCACATCTCGTTGTAATTCTGCATGCTTTTGAGTGAGTGTGTGTGTGTGTGTGTGTGTGTGTGTGTGTGTGTGTGTGTGTGTGTGTGTGTGTGTGTGTGTGTGTGTGTGTGTGTGTGTGTGTGTGTGTGTGTGTGTGTGTGTGTGAGCATTTGTGTGTGTGTGTGTGTGTGTGTGGTGTGTGTGAGGTGTGTGTGTGTGTGTGTGTGTGTGTGTGTGAGAATGTGTGTGTGTGTGTGTGTGTGTGTGTGTGTGTGTGTGTGTGTGTGTGTGTGTGTGGTGTGTGTGTGTGTGTGTGTGTGTGTGTGTGTGTGTGTGTGTGTGTGTGTGTGTGTGTGTGTGTGTGTGAGCGTTTGTGTGAGTGTGTGTGTGTGTGTGTGTGTGTGTGTGTGTGTGTGTGTGTGTGTGTGTGTGTGTGTGTGTGTGTGTGTGTGTGTGTGTGTGTGTGTGTGTGTGTGTGTGTGTGTGTGTGTGTGTGTGTGTGTGTGTGTGTGTGTGTGTGTGTGTGTGAGCGTTTGTGTGTGTGTGTGAAATAAATATATAATAAGCTATAGTAATTTTTGGCTTAAAAAAATCACTCCATTATAACATTTTCATTCAAAAATTAAATGAAATCAGAAAAAAAATGGTTGTATTATTTAAAAATTTGATATATTTACATTTATAAACACCAACATTTGTTTATTTGGTAACACTTTACAATAAGGTGTCATTTAAATTAATTAATTAACATGAACGAACAATGAACACTACATTTATTACTCTTTATTAATGTTAGTTAATATAATTACAGTTGTTCATTGTTTGTTCACAGTGCATTAACTAATGTTAACAAACAAACTTGTGATTGTAATAATGCATTAGTAAATGCTGAAATTAACATTAACTAAGATTAATAAATGCTGTGGAAGTATTGCTCATTCTTAGTTCATGTTAACTAATGAACCTTATTGCAAAGTGTTACCATTTGCATTTATTAATTTTTGCATTGTAAAATAGTTTGACAATTAAGCACCATGGTAAAATATGAGAGGAAATAAAACACGAAACTTTTAATTGTATCATATTTTTTACCACTTTACTGCTTTTTTTACTCTGTTAAATTGTATCTATACGTTCATGCATCTCAAAGTTTTCCACCACAAAATAATGCACATTTTATTTTTGCTTACTTTTTATGTAATAATACATTTTATGTAATAAAAATATGTATATTTGAAAATTATGCACATCCCCCAAATACATTATATGCAAAAAAAAACACATAACAAATGATAAAATGACAAAACAATCACTTTTTAAACTTTATATATTGTCATATTTTAACTTTTTTGGAAATTGTGTATTAGGGAAGTGCAGTGCTGTATAATGTCATATTAAATGTTGGTGTATGTAAATTGTGTGCATGGCAAATACAATCTTGATGGCCTTGCAGAATATCATTTCTGATTTATTTCTTTTGATTTTGAGGTGAAATAAGACCCAGGTCATATTTTCATGAGGTGCACCCCGATACTAATTTCTAATAGCATCTATCACAGTGCATTTAGTGAGAATAAACATGCGGTATCACATCATTAGCGCCTCCGAAGTTCATTTGCATGTGTTTAAGTGTATTAATGAGTTGACAGAACGCTCTCCGTCACTGTTTGAGGAGTTTTCTGATTACTCGTAACAGCGGCGCCATGTTTTCCTCACAATCAGTGCTTTGCAGCAATCAAACACAAAACATAAAAGCTTCACGCCGGGAAATAAACACATGCACTCGTTGGAAGCAAAAGAGCATCGTCTATATTCCAGATGAACACCGTTCATAAGGCGTAAGGTGAAGATAATGTGGATGTTAAGAGTCCAAAATGGTGGACTGTGCATCTTATTGACCCTCAGGTGTATATTTTCTCTCTTAATCTTTAGTTTGTGACAGCTAGAAGACGATACCATCTCACAGGCTGAGATAAATTCATTCAATCGCCTTGAAAGTGTCATTGGCAGCTCTCCAGATCGTCCACTCCGGCTCATTGTGTGCGTGATCTTACTCTGATTACACTCACAGGAATATCCCAGGTTCAATACAAGTTCAGCTCTTCAGCATCTGTGACATGATGTCGATGACCGCAGACAATCATTTAGACTCGTCCTTCGGTTTAAAAGACTATAAACGTTACTGTTATTAACGTACAGCCACAGAACCTGTCAGTGCCATTATTATAATCAGTGTCGGGGGGGTAATGCATTACAAGTAACGCGAGTTACGTAATAATATGACTTTTTTCAAGTAACTAGTAAAGTAACGCATTACTTTTTAATTTACTAGAAAATATCTGAGTTACTTTTTCTCCATTTATTGACTGAGTGCGCCGTGTGAACATGATCTTACTGTAGATCTAATCTAGACTAAATATGAATGTGTATTAATTCATCCCACTCACAAAAAACAGATTCAGTATTCATCAAAATGAATTAAAACAGTGAAATACAAACTCAGAATATGACACAAACCTGCAATAATTAAATATGTTAAACAACACAAATATATCTAATCTCATTTTATTAACCGATGTGTTTGCTGCTGACCTTTGATGATCAGTTCAATCATAATAATAATCAAAAATGACTTTAGATAAACTTATATTGTGTTTTATTGCTGAAGAGTGTTGAATCTTCTCCTGTGTTCTTCTGTACAGACGTGATTTACTCGTCCTTCAGTCTGAGGTTTATTCATTACACTTTTTGGTGTGAAAGGCTTTTATATTTGATATAAATATAACTTATTATATTAAAAACAAACAATCAAGCCCTGCTCATATTTAAAAAGTAACGCAAAAGTAATGTAACGCATTACTTTCCATAAAAAGTAACTAAGTAACGTAATTAGTTACTTTTTTAGGGAGTAACGCAATATTGTAACGCATTATAATCATATACATCCACTCACGGTCAAGTCTATTTCACTTGATTTTGATTTTTATAATGAGCAGATTTATTTCAACATTAATGTTTTGCAAAGCAATAAAGTTATTCTGTGCTATATCACAACAAAAACATCACAGTTGGGGAATTGGGACAAAATCTTACAGTCTGCTTAAACTTTGTGGCATTTATTGATAAAATATAATTTTCTAGTGTTTATAGGTGTACATGTTGACTTACATTTTGGAGAAATTTGTTATTTTATCCCTTGTTCAGCAATGGATGCTCTGCAGTGAATGGGTGCCGTCAGAATGAGATAAAACATCACAATAATCCACACCACTCAGTTAACATCTGGAGAAGACAAAACTGAAACAAATCCATTATTAAGATATGAGTCCATAATCCATAATAATGCTTCCTCCAGTGAAAAAGTCCATCTGTTGTCTCTCACATCAAAATCCAGCCACATATTAGTTTAGATCTGTTTTTGTCTTGTAAACGGTGCTTGACTTGTGCAGATTTCTCTCCTGATTCAGACCAGAACACATTTTCACTTCAGGAAGCATTATTATGGATTATGGGTTGTTTAAGCTTTTGTCTTCTCCAGATGTTAACTGATGGACTGATGTGGTGTGGATTATTGTGATGTTTTATCAGCTGTTTGGACTCTCATTCTGACGGCACCCATTCACTGCAGAGCATCCATTACTGAGCAAGGGATAAAATAACACATTCCTCCAAATCTGATGAAGAAACAAACTCATCTGGGATGGCTTGAGAGTGAGGACATTTCTAGGACATTTTCATTTTTGGGTGAACTGTTTCTTTAAACTCGCTCATCACACTAAGCATAAAACCGCACTGCTCAGGGAAATCAATGTGTGTGTGTGTTTACTTGTTTATAACACTGATCAATGATGATTATAAGCTGATTCAAACATCTTTGCACATGTGTGTATCCACATCTCTCTCTGTAATTGTTCTGACAGGTTCTTTCTAGAAGTTTAATAGCGTTTGCAAATAAGCTTCATTACTGCTGTGAGAAACAAAATTACTGACATGTGTTATTGGAGATGATATTTGTATACCGTACGCTTTTGACGGCTGAAAGTCAGTAACTGTTATTGTATAATCAGAACTGATTCATCGTGATCTTTTGATGTTATGTGTGTAAACATTGAAGAAACAGCATCATAGTGCATCTGCAGCGCTGGCAAACATCTGCAGCAGTTTAATTACAGTAATTAAGCGTGGGTTTGATATGAATGTGTGAACAAAGACAGAGAAGAGGGCTTTCATACTAATGATGTGTATGTTTGTGACTCCAGTATGTCTTAAAGAACTACAATTCTGGAAAATGTTAAACATTTTAATATGAAATATTAATATAATTTATCGAAGCTTGTTTTTGACACATTAAAAAAATTTAAATTATTATTGTATTTTTAATCGCACAATTCTAAATATTTCTTGCAGTTCTGAAGAAATAAGAAATATTTGTGAGATACAAACTCTAAAAAGTTTCAATGTATATATTGCAATTTTAAAATGATATCACAAAATTCTAAATTTATCACAATCCTACATTTATATATTGCTATTTTACATTTATATCTCAGAATACTAAATTTATATTTCACAGTTCTGAGTTTATATCTTGCATTTTGAAATGTGTATTTCAATAAAAAGTTGATTCAATTTATTCCTCACAATTATGCATTTATATCTTGCCATTTTAAATGTATATCTCACAGTTCTGAGTTTATATCTTGGAACTCTACATTTATATTTAAAAACTACAAATGTATTCCTCACAATTTTAAATTGATATCTATCCATTTTAAATTAATCCCTCAAAATTCTAAATTTATATCTCACAGTTCTGAGTTTATATATTGCAATCCTAAATGTATATTTCAAAATCCCAAATTCATTTTTCAGAATTCTAAATTTATATTTAGCAATTTTAAATGTATATCTCAAAATTCTAAATTTATATCTCACAGTTCTAAGTTTATATCTTGCAATTTTAAATGTAATTATTCAAAATTTCTCCCAATTCTGTTTATATCTCAACATTCTAAGTTTGTATCTTACTATTTTAAATGTATATTCAATTCAAAATTTATTCTATCTGGGATTCTGAAAGTATATTTTACAATTCTGAGTCTACATCTTGACATTCTAAATATATATCTAGCAATTTTGAGTTTATTTCTTGTAATTCAATTAAGCATTTTCTTTATATCCAACATCTAGGTTAATCATATGAATTAGGTCAGGACATTCTCAATGAAATTTGCAATTTAATAATAATAATAATTAAAATAGACATAAAATTACATTTATTAACTAAATTAATTCTGGGTTAATAGAGCATTTCTCATTTTATATCTCACCTTTCTGAGTCTAAATCTCATAATTCAGACTTTTTCTTCATAATTCTGAGAAATAAAACTTTAATTGTGGAGAAAAAAACTCAGATTTAGACTCAGAATTCCATATTATTATTATTATTCCATCATATTCATGACATCAGGCATTTTTCACAGAGACTGCACGCGGTGTTCAGCAGATTGCTGTTTCCAGTCCATCAGCAATATTAGCACTGTTTAGCGTTGCTGCTAAATGAAGCACACTGCCTTGTTCTGTGAATCACTGTTAGTGTTCCTTTGGTAACTTATTTTCACTTGCTGTCTCTCTGTCTAGCTCTCTATTTCTCCCTGACTCCCTCGCTCGCTCTCACCTCAATCTCTATACTCCATTTCGTGGTGATTTACCGCGGTCCGCAGTGGCCCTGAATGGCTCGGAGAAGATTTGGTCCTTGATAAGTCTTGAGAGTCCATGAGACCGGCTCCTCCGGAGAAGCTGTAGAATCATTATTCTAATGTCTCGATCTGACATTGATCACAGTCACAGAGAGAGAGAGAAACAAGAGACGGTCAGAAGGTGAGTGAATGCTCATGTTAGAAGGGTTAGTAGTGTAAGGTGGGTTTATATTCGGTTTATTCATGATGCCAACATTTATTTAACCAACTGCAATGTCAGTGTTTCAACTTATTCACATTTTCATTGAAAAAATGTATTATATATATATATATATATATAGTATAGATAGGTACTATTACTTATTTTGAATATTTTTTTTTTATATATATATATTCTAAATGTTAGTAATTGTGTTATTGTCAATTTAAATAGTTTTTGCAAATTTTTTGTTATTTTGGTACATCACTAAACTATTATAACTTTTATTTTAACAAAATTAGTTTAAAAAATGCAACACGAATGTTTTTTTAATGTTTTATATTTAGTTCACTATGATAACCTTGTTATAATATTATCTGTATTTATTTGATTATTCTTAGATTTAATAAAAAATTAAGTTGACACTCAATTAAAGTTATATATTTACACTAGATGTTGATAATAAGATTTAATATCAAGTATATAAATGATATGTATATGATATGATATGTCGTATTGATCCTTCACATCTATTCTGTTAGTGTAGTGTTTACAGTACGTCAGATATTACAGTAACGCCTCTTTGTCTCGTGATGCTTGTACTAATACAGTAATCCACTGCATCTTTAAATGACCTCCATAATGAAAGCGTTACACGAGAGCGGTGTGTTTACAGTACGTCAGATATTACAGCAGTAACGCCTCTTTGTCTCGTGATGCTTGTACTAATACAGTAATCCGCTGCATCTTTAAATGACCTCCATAATGAAAGCGTTACACGAGAGCGGCGTATCTTGATGATTTCTCAGTCACTCTGGGAGTCATGTGAAGCTGTTAATTATTCAAACAGGTTAACCCAGCCGAGCTTCTTAATCAAAGACTACAGATTCATCTGAGACGCTAAAACTAGATTTTATCAGCTTCTATTGCATTTTATCATCCGAGAACAGCCTGTGTGATTATTAGCTCTCAAACTGCCTGCCATCTCTGCTTTCACACTAAATTAGCCCTCATTAATGATAATTACTGATAGTTTTTGCCCGTTTATGCCTTTCTTAGGAATGTGAGTGTGATGTACGTCAGTGTCATGAAACGGCGGATGAAGTGACGTCATGCGTCAGCACAGAGTACTTATACAAATACGGCTTCTTTATTGCCAGTGATGGTTACATAATAATTTTTTTTTTTTTTTTTTCTTTATTA
Source organism: Schizopygopsis pylzovi (assembly GCA_027422435.1). Lineage (NCBI taxonomy): Eukaryota > Metazoa > Chordata > Actinopteri > Cypriniformes > Cyprinidae > Schizopygopsis > Schizopygopsis pylzovi. The sequence goes on along the minus strand of CM049822.1, from coordinate 40,992,058 downwards.
GATTTTCTGCATGGAATATCAATACAACAAATTGCAAAATTAATTTTAAAAAATGATCCTTCCATGGTATTACTGATACTATCCCACTAAACACTTCCCTCCCTTAACAGCCTATAACTTCCCAAAAAAAAAAAAAAGTAAAAAAAAAAAAAAAAAAAAAAAAAAAAAAGACAGGTGCAAAAAAAAAAAAAACAAAATATATTATTAAAAAGCATGAATAAAAATCGTATACGTTTATATATTAATGCTCAGCTGAAGTATCAAGACAGTTAGCCAGCAGATAATCTAAAAAGGGGCGCCACACTTTGTCAAAGGTCTTTAAAGAACCAGTGAGCGATAGTCTCATGTTTTCCAGTTTAATAGTAAACACTTCTTTTATCCATGTATCAAAGGAAGGGGGTGAGACGTGCTTCCACTTTAAAAGAATGAGGCGTCTTGCTAGTAAAGACTAAAGCCTTTTGGACCGTTACTGAAATGTTTACATCTACTGTCAACCCAAAAATGGCCAAAAGTGGATCTGTGTCAAATAAAGAATCTGTAACGTCCATGAAAACTGTGCACTCCGTAAACGGTTCTTTACAGTGGAACAAGGTTCTTTAGGTTATTAAACAGTTCTTCACACTAGGACAAAAACTCTTTTTACTGGATAATTCTTGAGAGTCCATGAGACAGGCTCCTTCTAGGAGTAAGCTGTAGAATCATTATTCTAATGTCTCGATCTGACATTGATCACAGTGACAGAGAGAGTGAGAGAAACAAGAGACGGTGCAGGTGAGTGGAATGCTCATGTTAGAAGGGTTTGTAGTGTAAGCGGGTTTATCATTCGAAAATTTATGTTCAAACAGTTTTCATTTTCTGTGATTTCGTGTTTCAACTTAATTCACATTTTAAACGTAACACGATTCTAGTTTATAAAATCTAGATAGGTACTATTACTTATTTAGACACTTATTGTTATTTTAGTATATCGAATCCTAATTAATTGTTTTATTGTCATTTTAATTTGTTTTTGCATTATTATTTGTTAAATTTTAGTACATCATTAATTATAACTTTTATTTTTATAATTTTAAACTAAATGATTTTATTTTTTAGTGTTTTTGATTTAGTTAACTAAAAAAACCTGGTTATAATGTTTTGTCATTTAATTTGATTATTCTTAGATTTAATAAATAATTAAGTTGACACTCATTTAAAGTTATATATTTACACTAGATGTTGATAATAAGATTTGATATCAAGTATATAAATGATATGTATATGATATGATATGTCGTATTGATCCTTCACATCTATTCTGTTAGTGTGTGTTTACAGTACGTCAGATATTACAGCAGTAACGCCTCTTTGTCTCGTGATGATTGTACTAATACAGTAATCCGCTGCATCTTTAAATACCTCCATAATGAAAGCGTTACACGAGAGCGGTTGTTTACAGTACGTCAGATATTACAGCAGTAACGCCTCTTTGTCTCGTGATGCTTGTACTAATACAGTAATCCACTGCATCTTTAAATGACCTCCATAATGAAAGCGTTACACGAGAGCGGTGTGTTTACAGTACGTCAGATATTACAGCAGTAATACCTCTTTGTCTCGTGATGCTTGTACTAATACAGTAATCCACTGCATCTTTAAATGACCTCCATAATGAAAGCGTTACACGATAGCGTGTGTTTACAGTACGTCAGATATTACAGCAGTAACGCCTCTTTGTCTCGTGATGCTTGTACTAATACAGTAATCCACTGCATCTTTAAATGACCTCCATAATGAAAGCGTTACACGAGAGCGGTGTGTTTACAGTACGTCAGATATTACAGCAGTAATACCTCTTTGTCTCGTGATGCTTGTACTAATACAGTAATCCACTGCATCTTTAAATGACCTCCATAATGAAAGCGTTACACGAGAGCGGTGTGTTTACAGTACGTCAGATATTACAGCAGTAATACCTCTTTGTCTCGTGATGCTTGTACTAATACAGTAATCCACGGCATCTTTAAATGACCTCCATAATGAAAGCGTTACACGAGAGCGGTGTGTTTACAGTACGTCAGATATTACAGCAGTAACGCCTCTTTGTCTCGTGATGCTTGTACTAATACAGTAATCCACTGCATCTTTAAATGACCTCCATAATGAAAGCGTTACACGAGAGCGGTGTGTTTACAGTACGTCAGATATTACAGCAGTAACGCCTCTTTGTCTCGTGATGCTTGTACTAATACAGTAATCCACTGCATCTTTAAATGACCTCCATAATGAAAGCGTTACACGAGAGCGGCGTATCTTGATGGATTTCTCAGTCACTCTGGGAGTCATGTGAAGCTGTTAATTATTCAAACAGGTTAACCCAGCCGAGCTTCTTAATCAAAGACTACAGATTCATCTGAGACGCTAAAACTAGATTTTATCAGCTACTATTGCATTTTATCATCCGAGAACAGCCTGTGTGATTATTAGCTCTCAAACTGCCTGCCATCGCTGCTTTCACACTAAATTAGCCTCATTAATGATAATTACTGATACTTTTTGCCCGTTTATGCCTTTCTTAGGAATGTGAGTGTGATGTATGTCAGTGGCATGAAACGGCGGATGAAGTGACGTCATGCGTCAGCACAGAGTACTTATACAAATACGGCTTCTTTATTGCCAGTGATGGTTACATAAAGAATCTTTTTTATATATATTTTTTTCTTTATTAGATTTTCTGCATGGAATATCATCAATACAAAATATGGCTAAATTAATTGTATAAAATGATCCTTCCATGGTATTACTGATACTATCCCACTAAACACTTCCCTCCCTTAACAGCCTATAACTTCCCCAAAAAAAAAAAAAAAAAAAAAAATATATATATATATATATATATATATATATAATAAAAAAAAAAAGACAGGTGCAAAAAAAAAAATTTATAATAATAATAATTAAAAGTCATGAATACAAATCGTATACGTTTATATATTAATGCTCAGCTTGAGTATCAAGACAGTTAGCCAGCAGATAATCTAAAAAGGGGCGTCACACTTTGTCAAAGGTCTTTAAAGAACCAGTGAGCGATAGTCTAATGTTTTCCAGTTTAATAGTAAACACTTCTTTTATCCATGTATCACAGGAAGGGGTGAGACGTCCTTCCACTTTAAAAGAATGAGGCGTCTAGCTAGTAAAGTAGTAAAGGCTAAAGCCTTTTGGACCGTTACTGAAATGTTTACATCTACTGTCAACCCAAAAATGGCCAAAAGTGGATCTGTATCAAATAAAGAATCTGTAACATCCATGAAAACTGTGCACTCCATAAACGGTTCTTTACAGTGGAACAAGGTTCTTTAGGTTCTTAAACAGTTCTTCACACTAGGACAAAAACTCTTTTACTGGAAGATTCTTTGGGAAGCACGCATGGTTCTTCTATGGCAGTATGAGATCCAGTTTATCTCCAGCCCTGATCAAACTCATCTTCCTGTGGTTATCTAATGATCCTGAAGACTGTGATGAGCATGATGCAGGACAGTGGATCTCACGAGTCAGGTTTGAGGAGCCCGGTTCTATGGCACTGCTGAGAAAACCTTTATTTTTAAAACAGTGCTTCACTTTTTCTGTGATTTCTGATGCTTAATAAAACAACCGTCTTAAACGTCTCACACGTTCAGCTTTTCATAAAATCAGCAGAATTGATATTTTCATCAGTAGCACACTATAGTGTTATTTTAGTATCATCGAGATCCTATTATAGTTTTATTAATATTTCAATTTGTTTTCATTTTACATTTAATAAACGTTTTAGTCATTTTGTTGTTGTGATTTGTTGCCATTTTTATTAGTTTTAAACTACGTATAGTTTTTATTTCAGTTGTAGTTTTTTTAGTACATCAAGTTAAACTAAATAAAAACTGCTGGCTTGTGTGTTTTGTCATTTTAATATGTTTTTTTTATTTGTCTATATAATTTATATTCATTTTTATTACAGTTTTAGGTATTTTTGTACTTGAAGTAACATTAAAATATTTATTTATTTATTTAATACTGGTTATTTTAGTTTCATCAAGATGCTATTATAGTGTTTACTTAAATTCTGAATTAGTTTTATTTTTAGATATTCTGTTTTAATTTTATATTTAATAAAAGTTTTTTTTTATATGCCTATACAGCATTTATTACATTTTCTTTAATGTAAAAAAAAACTATATTAAATTGACATTCCAAAAATGATTATTAATTATAAATAATTGTATATACATATATGCAATTTAAGCTAAATCAAAATTAGAAATGTTTGGCGACTAGCTCAAATAAAGCATTTTCTTTATAATTTATGTTATTTCAGGAAATGTTTATTTTATTAGAAGTAAAACAATGTTTTTATGGTTTCAGTCTGCAGCTGGTTTTCTGCTGTGTGAACGATGATTTCCCAAACAGTTCAATATTAATCTACTGCACATTCTGAGACAGACCTGCACTGATAATTGATCTTTGTGTGTGTTTACCTCTGTGTGGAAGATCCTTCCCAGCATGCATCGATTCGTTAGGTAACACATGACACCCATTGATTTTACTCCCAAGCAGTGACGTCGAAATCCTCCATCTGCAGTTATTAGTAAATATAGCGCAGCTGCGATTGCCTTGTCAACGAGATTAAACTTCACAGCAAACCTGAAACACACACACACACACACACACACACACACACACACACACACACACACACACACACACACACACACACACACACACACACACACACACACACACACACACACACACACACCACACACACCACACACACACACACACACACACACACACACACACACACACACACACACACACACACACACACACACCACACACACACACACACACACACACACACACATAAACATGCATGCACACACACACACACACACACACACACACACACACACACACACACACAAACATGCACACACACACACACACACACACACACACACACACACACACACACACACACACACACACACACACACACACACATAAACACATGCACACACACACACACACACACACACACACACACACACACACAAACCTGAGGCCTGTTCCATGATTGTAGATGAACACATTCAGAGTTATGGGATAAGTTTTGAGTTGACAAAACCAAACCACTCCAATCTGGCTTTGTTGGTACCATGAAGCTGATCATCAACTTTCTCTGTCAACTCAGGCTTGATCCTGAGTTAATGGAGCGCGTGCACATGTAATGTGTGACATCATCGGCGAACAGCCAATCACAACACAGAACAAGTGTGACTCACTTCAGCGAGATTCAAAACTCGTTCGTTAAAGTTTAAGAGATTAAACCGGAATTTAAACGCATTTCCACTGAAGTACTTGTCCATGAAAGAGGACAAATAAAGGACATTATCTTTCTCTATCAGTGAAGTCACGAGTGAAACTTGTGAAGTTACTTTATATAATTGATAATATATAGAGACTCAAACATGTAAGGTCACATGTAGCCTTTTTTAAAGTGTTATCTATTGATTCTACCACTTATTTTGTTACATTGATCTGTATATATTCATATTCGTTTAAAATAAATGCTTTATAATAACTGTTAAACTAAAAGTGTGTGTGTGTAATATAGTGATAATACTAGAAATCATATGTAAATTGTAATTACCATTAAAGCCAGACCATTTTGTTGTTTCTTTTTTTAAGGTACTTCACAGTGACCTTTAATTTGTAGGAATTTGTACTTTATTTGTGTCAGACATGTGTCACTTTGCTCACATCTGATTGGTCCAATTTCAGTTTGAGATCTCTAACCCGGTTCATAACCGGAGCAGGTTAGCCGTGGAGTGTAAGTTACTATGTTAATGAATGTAGCTAAAAGCCAAGACACTTTCATGGTACCTAAAACCCAGGATTGCTGCACTAAACTGAAACTACCTGGCTAGCCAGCAAATCCGGCTTCATGGTACGGGCCCTCGAGAAACGTCTGGAAAGGACATAACTGGTGTCCTTGAAAACAGATTGGAGCGGCCACAAAAGTTGATAGAATCAGTGCGATTAGTTTTTATCGTGATGAAAAAAGCCCATGGAGTGTCGCAGTCGCCAACAACGGATGCTGAATCTGACACGCTGAGCACAAACAGCCGCCAGGCCTGAGTTATTGGACAGTCAGACTTCAAATTGGCGCGTGTTTTTCAGCTGCCAGAGAGTCTGTTTTTTCCCCTCTTCCCAAATGAATCCTGGAGCCGAGCGATCGCTCTTATCGCTCACAGGAGATTCGTCAGAGCTTCACTGATTCACATCTCCAGAGGTTCTGCTCTCCTTCCATGAGGGTTTTGATTAGAGCTCGAGCTGCTTGTTCCCGAGGGAAAATCACTCCGGTGAAGAACTTACTGCTTTCTAAAAACTCTCAGAGTAAAGGAGATGTTGTGGTGAGGTGTCTGTCTTTATTACTTGTCTTAATATCTCTATTTTTCTAGATGGCAGTAAGATGCATTGAGACATTTGATGAGGTCCAGCATCAGAAACACTGAGAAAAGTCCATAGAAATGTGTTAATATGAAATAATTATCATTTCACCTGCATTTTGAATTATGCATTGAATGGTGTTTTAGGAAAAAATTATACATTTTCTTTAAGTTTAATCTTATTGATGTCTAAGAACCATCCGAGATATTTATTTAATGTATGTATGCACACACACACACACACACACACACACACACACACACACACACACACACACACACACACACACACACACACACACACACACACACACACACACACACACAACACACACACAACACAACACACACACACACGCACACAGACACACACACACAACACAGACACAGACACACACACACACACACACACACACACACACACACACACACACAACACAACACACACACACACACACACACACACACACACACACAAAACATTATATAGTGACAAAATATGGGGGGGGATATTAAATATATGAAATATTATTAAAAATATGTTTAATATTAGATGAAAAACTCTGTAAATATTAGAATATGGGGTTATTGTTTAGTACACTAAAACTGAAACAATAATAAAACATATATAAATTAATGTTAAATACAATTTAACAAAAAAATGCAAAAGCACACAACAAAATCATTAAAAATATTAAAATATAATCTAAAAAAAAATCTAATTCAAATATGAATGTATCGTATAATAGTCACAACAGTAAAATAAGACTGCTGTGAATGTGATTTCATGTTTTCTGAAAGAGTTTGCTAATAATGTAAACTCTAATAGACGGACATTCAATAGTTCAAGATAAAAAATCATTATTTTCATGATTAAAGTCTTTCGTGGAGACTTAATAGAGATCTCACTTGTGCTTTACTTAATTGTCAATTTTAGTAAGGTTTTATGAGACGTTACTAAAATGATGTGATTATAGTGAGAGAAAAGAGCAATAAAATCAATAGAGCAGATCAGATCATTTGATGAGAAATGTTTGAGTTCATATTGAGATCTCTGACTTTTGATCGCAGTCTTTATCTGGAGACAGATTTCTCAGGAAAAGCAGGAAACCTGAGGAAAAATCTCCATTTAATCTTATCGATGTGCAGAAGAACAAACAGAGGTTTTAGAAAGATCTCATTTGTCATGTTTGTGTCCTTTGGGAAAGTCTGCAATGCAAACTCATTCATCTTGAATGTCAACAATTGACTCGTTTGTGTCTGTTTTAAATCTCCTGAAGGATGAGTTTTTTTGTTCCTGGGCTCTAAAGGAGCAGTAATGGCTCATCTGTGTTTCCCACAGTGACAGAAGCTGAACATCTCTCATTACGAAGACTCATTTCAGCGTTTAAGGTGGGATTCGTCTACAAATACAGCAGCAGATGTGATGAGACTCTGTCCTGGAGAGGTGTGTGTGTGTGTGTGTGTGTGTGTGTGTGTGTGTGTGTGTGTGTGTGTGTGTGTGTGTGTGTGTGTGTTTGTGTGTGTGTGTGTGTGTGTGTGTGTGTGTGTGTGTGTGTGAACTTCTGTCCAGTGTCGTGTGTGTGTGTGTGTGTGTGTGCGTGTGTGTGTATGTGTGTGTGTGTGTGTGTGTGTGTGTGTGTGTGTGTGTGTGTGTGTGTGTGTGTGTGTGTGTGTGTGTGTGTGTGTGTGTGTGTGTGTGCATGTTTATAGTGTGATGTGTGTGTGTGTGTGTGTGTGTGTGTGTGTGTGTGTGTGTGTGTGTGTGTGTGTGTGTGTGTGTGACTTCTGTCCAGTGTCGTGTGTGTGTGTGTGTGTGTGTGTGTGTGTGTGTGTGTGTGTGTGTGTGTGTGTGTGTGTGTGTCGTGTGTGACTTCTGTCCAGTGTCGTGTGTGTGTGTGTGTGTGTGTGTGTGTGTGTGTGTGTGTGTGTGTGTGTGTTTCTCTCAGTGGACTCACATGTGTGTGTGTGTGTGTGTGTATGTGTGTGGTGTGTTTAGTGTGTGTGTTTATGTGTGTGTTCTCTCAGTGGACTCACATGTGAGACAGTCTCATTTAAATGAAATCCCGTCCCTGTGTGGATTTGTGTTTTCCTTACATTATGTTCCTCAAGACACATTTCCCTTCAGCAAATATTGAGATATATGATTGTGAACAGAGAGAGCATGTCTACTGTTTCTCACCTGTTAGGCATTTTGGAAATCCTAGCAATATATAATTTTCCAGGGTATATAGCTAGGATTTTCAAAAAAGCATAACAGGTGAGAAACAGTAGACATGCTCTCTGTGTTCACAATCATATATCTCAATATTTTTTTTACCTGTGTTATTTTAGTAGTTTTCATATTATAGTATTTGTTAATATTTTAATAATTACTTGTTATTTTTAGATGTTTTTGTTTTCATTTTAATTATTTGTAATTATAGTGTTTTTATATAAATGTATATGCAACATTTTAACTCTTTTCATTTAATTATTTTTTATTATTATTATTATTGTTTATTTCATTATTTAGTTTATATTTATTGCATTTTCAGTTTTTGTTGTGTGTTAATTTTAGTACTTTTGAACTTATTTCAGTTAGTTGCCAAGACAACATTTCTCAAGGTTTATATTTTTGATTGCACTTACTGGTAATTTTAATCATTTGCTCCTCCATTGCTCCTTGGGCAAAGTGTTAGTCTTGAGCTATTAGCACTCCTTTAGGCTATTGGCTGGGCTAATCAGAAGCCGACCGCAGCTGTTTTCACTCTAGTCTCTTAGACTGTGTATTTCTTTGATGTCCGAGCGCTAACACGGAAATGTCCTTCGTGTGAAGACAGACGAGTGTAAAGACCGACGGCTTTTTCCTTACACGACTTTAACCGAGCAACACACTTAAGTATCGTTTCTATCTTCCCTCACACACTCTTCTTTGCTATCCTCTATCCTCTTTTGTGGAGGATGGCACTCCACTCTTAGTCTTTGGTGATTCATCTAGAAAAGCCTTATGCTACAGACTTCCATTCACTCCTAGCTTCATTTGATCTCAAACGCCTTACCACTACTAGCACTCACAAATCAGGTAACCAACTTGATTTAATTTACACACGCGATTGTACTGCAGATAACATTCTGGTACAACCACTACATATCTCTGACCATTTCTTTATTAAATTTACATTACATTTTGTACCCGAGTGCCACCAACCCCCTTACCGGTTACCTTTAGACGAAACCTACGCTCCCTTTCTCCCTCCCATCTTTCCTCTGTAGTATCCTCCTCTCTTCCCTCACCTACACATTTCTCATCTCTGGATGTGAATGCTGCTACTGATACTTTATGCTCTACCTTTAACCTCTTGTCTAGACGACATTTGTCCTCTCTCCTCCAGGCCAGCACGGACTGCCCCTTCTAACCCCTGGTTATCTGATGTTCTTCATGAACATCGGACCAGACTCCGAGCGGCAGAGAGAGAAAATGTCAAAAATCAAACGATCCGTCGGTCCTGAGTATTTATCAATCGTTGCTTTCATATTTCTCCGCTGAAGTCCACACTGCCAAATCATCACATTTCCATAACAAGATCAACAGTGCTCCAGATATGCGTGATCTCTTCAGAACATTTAATTCTCTCCTCTGTCCCCCTTCACCACCTCCCACCACGTCTATAACAGCTGATGACTTTGCAACTTTTTTCACAGACAAAACTAAAACAATCAGTAGTCAGTTTTCACCTTCACACACACAGGACCTCCAACCAACCACATCCACTGCTCAAACTCCCATCTTCTCCTTCTGTCCCTTCACCAGCCATCATACAATGTCCTCTAGACCCAATCCCCTCACACCTTCTCCAAGCAATCTCTCCCACACTCTTACCAGCACTCACACACATTATCAACACATCTCTCCTCACAGGCATCTTCCCCACTGCATTCAAGCAGGCTCGGGTAACCCCACTGCTCAAAAAACCTACATTAAACACTTCTCTTTTAGAAAACTACAGACCTGTCTCTCTCCTTCCATTCATAGCCAAAACACTTGAGCGAGTTGTCTTCAACCAGGTCTCATTGTTTCTTTCACAGAACAACAAAACAGCTAACATCTAAACAGTCAGGTTTCAGGAGTGGCCATTCAACTGAGACTGCGCTACTCTCAGTCACTGAAGCCCTGCGAAATTGTAAAAGCCGATTCCAAATCATCAGTCCTCATTCTGCTGGATCTATCTGCCGCTTTTGACACTGTCAATCATCAGATCCTCCTGTCCACCCTCTCATCACTGGACATCACTGGGATTCCACTTCGCTGGTTTGAATCCTATCTCACTGGTCGGTCTTTCAGGGTGGCCTGGGGAGGGGAGGTATCCAAAGCACATAAATTGGTCACTGGGGTTCCCCAGGGCTCGGTTCTTGGACCCCTCCTCTTCTCCACATACACTACATCACTGGGGTCCCATCATACAGGCACATCGGCTTCTTGACCTACCACTTCTCCATGCTGATGACACTACAGCTCTATCTCTGGGGTTTCCCAGATGATCCAACGGTAGCTGCATCGGATCTCAGGCCTCCTGCGGAAATCTCGGCATGGATGAAAGAACATCATCTAAGCTCAACCTGGCAAAGACTGAGCTTCTGGTCTTCTGCAACTACCACTTCTACAGCATGACTTCACGATTCAGTTAGGTTCATCAACAATTCTCCCATCAGCTATCGGTCAGCAAATCTGGTGTAATCTTCGATGACCAGCTGACCTTCAAAGAGCACATTGCAAGACTGCATCGATCTCGCAGTTTGACTACACAACATCAGAAGATCAGGCTCTTTCTGACAGAGCATGACTGCCAACTTCTGTCCAGGCTTGTCATTTCTAGGCTGGACTACTGCAATGCTCTTCTAGGCTGGATTCCATCAAACACAATCAAACCTCTAGCTAAATGATTCAGAATGCAGCTGGTAGACTGGTCTTCAACGAGCCAAGAGCCCATGTTAACTCTTTGTGTCAAACTTGCACATTGCTACAGATTGCAGCTGATCCAGTTCAGACACTGATGCTTGCATAGAACAACACAGCTCAGCACCCACTACTTCCACTCATATTACGAATCTGACAATCTTTCCAGAAGTGTGAGATCTCTATGAGCTGAGCCTCGTGGTGACCTATCAAGAGAGCTCAAAATCACTTCCAGAACATTCTCTTTCATGTTCTGGCCGGTGGAATGCATCTTCCCACCACCATCACGGAATACTAGGATCCCTGTCAATCTTCAAGCAACAACTGCAAACATCTCTTTCGACAAGGAAACAAATAAAAAAACAACTTCATCTTTCTCTTTATCTATTCATCTCCTTCCCTTGCTAGCTTGTATTTAATTTGAACAATGCCTGAGACTGGTTAGTTTATTGGCACTTCATCTGTCTTGTTTTGCCTCTTCATAATTTAATCACTTTATGTATTCCCCAATTGAAAGTCAGCTTTGGAGTAAAAGCATCTACAAATGACTAAATGTAAATGTGAATATATATTTATTTATTTAATTTTCTTGTTGTTATTGCTTTATTTCAATTACCATTTTTTTTTTTAAATAGTTTAAGTAAACCAAACTACACAGATACACAGCATATTCATAACTTGTGAATTCCAAAGTGAAACAAATAATGAATATTGTATCCTTGATTACATCAATTAAAATTTTCATTAATTTAAAATCAATTTACATTTACATTTTCAGTTTTTATTGTATTTATATTATCTTATTTAGCTTTAATTTATACTTATTTTAGTTTTAGTAATTTTAGTACTTCAGAATATAGTTGCAGATAAACAAAATTTCTCAAGCTTTTAGTTGAAATGTCAACAGTTACAACACAGATTCAAAGCATATTTTACTCCATAATGTGAAGTATTCTGGAGTGAAATTAATATTGAATATTGTAGCCTTGAGTTACGTCAATAGAAATACACATTTGACTTGTTCCTCAACTCCTAGAGCTGCTTGCAACATCACAGTTTGATTCGCTGACAACACATATTGATCAAATGCATTATCTTGTAAGTCACCTGTTGGAACAAGTTTGATTTTTTATTGTCTTTAAGGTAATTTCTAACCACTCTGATGATGCATATGTCTGTCCTAAAACCAAAGCACTGAAGAAGCATGGATGGTTTCACTGAGGCATCCTTCACATCCATCAGCACTGCATCAATGAGAGCGTTTTGTAGCTTCTCCTCCACAGATCTCTGACCGTGAATACCATGAATTGGCATCAAACCGCATACCCAAATCAGTTTCTGTATGTCGACATGAACAAAAAAACAGCAGGAAGAACAAGCCTGGTAATGATGGTAAGCAGATGTAAAACGCTTTCCTTGCGTCTCTCAGGCCGTCGTCAGGACATGTTCATCCCTAATAAATAAATGTAATTGCCCTCTCACTGTCTTACAGTTAATTGCCTCTGGTTCTTTTTTATTTGCAGATTTTCTTTCTTTATCTCCAGGCTGACTGCAGTGCTTGTGTTTTATTTATTCAGGTTATTTTTTGGGGGATATTGTTCGTGGATCGAGTCAGAGCCAAGGATGAGGGCAGCGGGATGAATAAATGATTCATGGATAAATGTAAACCTAACCAGACAGGAGAGATAGAATAACAGACTATATTATTAAAGTAAAATCAAATAAAGATATCCAAATCACAAGCATATCAATTTTAATAGATCTGAAATAAAAAAGTGATTCAAACCCCCCAACATAAATGCATGAAATTACAATTTAGACCGTCTCACATGCGTCTGGCATAAGCTCACGTTTTCTAAATATGCAGAATATATTTTTGTATTTCTTATGGCTGAACTCCGGACAAATCCATTAATATTTCATCGTCGTGACACGCAAGGCGTCTTATGCAAATGTGTCAAGTGTTTGCACAATAAAGATGTAGGCAGCTGAAATAAGGAAAACAAAGCAATTTTTCACTGCAGAGTTGAAAGTACAGCGGCTCACGCAGCCGTGCGAGGCGCTTTCAAATGACTTATTTTGACAACATCCAATTACAAATGATAGCAGCATATACTTCAGATGATTTAACCGCTGCATTTACACCTCAAAGCCCCGGAAAAAAGTTCAGAGGAGAAAAATCTGCAAATGAAAAACAAATAAAAAGAGCCACACTTCCCTCGCGCAGCTGGAGAGCGGGGTTTGTTTTGTCTGAATAACCCAATATTTTACAGAAAATATTTGCATCTATTGCATTTCAGAAAACGTTGCATAATGCTTTTTGAAATATGCTAATTCCCCTCATACCTGTGAGTTAAAAACACCTTCGCCTGGCTGTGATGATGGCTCATGAAAGAGATTTGACCTGTGCCAGAAGAGCCAGTCTGTGTTTTAGCAATCGCCTCAAACAATGCCTTTTATCCTGAAGGCAATTAAAGCATAACAGCTTTTGTTTTGTCTCGTCTATGACCTCCAGAATTCATAGTTTGGTGACCTATAATCACCGCTCTGCATTGTTATATATACTACAAATGTCACATTTAAAGTTTTCAGCCCTTTACAAGAACTTAACGCACACAGCTAATAGCTAAACTCACAGATAACAATACGATTCTCAACTTAAAGAAATGTTTTGCACATGCAGGTAATCTTTGTATTTTGGCCTTAAATGAATAGTTCACAAAAAAAATTTAAATAACTCATCCTCAGGTGATCCGAGATGTAGATGAGTTTGTTTCTTCATCAGGTTTGGAGAAATGTAGCATTGTATCAGTTTCTCAGTAATGGATGCTCTGCAGTGAATGGGTGCCGTCAGAATGAGAGTCCAAACAGCTGATCCGATTCAAAACAATCCACACCACTCAACATCTGGAGAAGGCAAAAGATGAAACTAATCCATTATTAAGACGTTTTTAATTAAAATACGAGTCCATAATCCATAACAGCACTTGTCCAGTGAATCAGGAGAGAAATCTGAACAGATCAAGCACCCCAAAACAGCTCTAAACAAATATGTGGTGGACAGAGGTGATCCTAGACTTCTGAGGGCCCTACGCAAAACTGTGTCGATGGGGGGGGGGGGGGGTCGAGTGGTTATAAATGAAATGCATTTGTCCATGTTTCACTCCGTCTCGAGTCGCGCTCGTGGAAAGCGCTCGTGTCTCTTCTGTGGCTCTCTGTGCTTTCAACTCATTTTTTGTCTTTGAGTAAGAGACTTTACGACATTCACGTTACATGATTTGACTGATTTTCACATAGCACCGCATTACAATGAATTGTCATTCATGTTTTCACAGCCGCTTGCCAAATTCAAAAATACTTTGAGAGCAAGTATTCTATATACGTATTCTGCGTATAAGGAGGATCGGCTCTGGTGGTAGATTTTGATGTGAATCATGGATTATTATGGATTATGGACTCGTAATTTAGTTAAAAACGTCTTCATGCTGGATTTGTTTCAGCTTTTGTCTTCTCCAGATGTTAACTGATGGACTGGAGTGGTGTGATGTTTTTATCAGACTCTCATTCTGACGGCACCCATTCACTGCAGAGCATCCGTTGCTGAGACACTGATGCAGAGACACACTTCTCCAATGTTGATGAAGAAACAAACTCATCTAAATCTCTGATAGCCTGAGGGAGAGCACATTTCCAGCTCATTCTGGCTGAACTATTCCTTTACGGACAGTGATTCTGTTGTTTATGATGACAATCAGTAACACAAATGCATGGTTGGTTTGTCTCAGACTGTTCATGCTGAATCATCACAACAACATTTAACGTTTAATAAATGTTTCTGCACCTCTTCGTCAGTTGGAAAAGCATCAGCTCTTGCAGATTTTGCTAAAGTCTCTAAAAGCAAATGCAGGGCAGTATTCATTGTAAAGCTGCTTTGGAACAGTACGTTCTGTGAAACGCGCTTCACAAATACAACTAAATGAATTCCTTTTACATCAGTGTAACAGGTGCCGGGAACCCAACAGTCAGGAGAGGAACAGAACATAAAGATGACCGCCACACAGCAGGACACTGAAATGACACTGTTATCAACGGGGCTTTTTCAGGAAAATTGCCCGCCACCATCCAACTGGGTCAAAGCCCTTCGTACGGCTCACGATTATTTCTGTGAGGCGAGAGAACCCGCGAGAGTGAAATCTTATGGGAGTGATTGCATCTCTCGTTTGGTAAGCAATTGTATACAAGACAAACTGTGATGTTTAATATCCATGTGAAGTTCGATTGGATGAATGCATCTGATGCAAACTGTAGAGAAAAACAGCAACAGCCCACCGAAAATCACAAGAAACGGGTAAACAGCAACAAGAAACACATTCAGTGTTAGTCTCATCTCTCAACGAACGAAGGGTTTCATTTCATCAAGATGAGACATCGTGATGATCATTAAACAGGTTTAATTAAAAGATACCCGTGGACAAACAAATCATTTCATCACAGTATGTCTGTGTCTGAACTGAAACGAACTGCTTTACTAGTGAGTTAATTGGCTCAAACACATTTTGATACAGTATATGAGATTAATTAGCAAATATTCATCTATAAATGTTTAACATTCGTTGCTTTATAATAGATCAGTTTGATCTGTAAACGTTTGACATATTTTGCACATTACAGTATTGTCAATGGTATATTATTTTAATTGATTAGAAATATTGACTAAATTAAGAAATATTGACAAAAACTTAAAATAAATTAAATGTAAAAAAATATATATATATAAATAAATAGATTTAACATATGTAAACAAATAAATATTAAATACATCATTAAATTAAAATTTGATAAAAAGTATATTTAAATTTAATCTAAAAATATTGATTAAAATAAATATGTAAATAAATAAATAATACATAGTGCTGGATACCTGAATTGAAAATTAACTACTAATATATACATTGGAAAATATCCTATCATAAATGTTTGGAATAAGCATCTGTAAATCTTGATTTGTTACAATTTAACATATTTTTAGACATTAATGTCAACTCTCAAGCTATTTTCATTGACTAAAATATTGTTTTCATCTACGAAACGTACACAGTTTAGGTCAGAATAAGGTAGACTACAAAATAAATATGAGATTAAGGAACATTGACTTCATTTAAAGGTCATTTTCACTAAAAAATGATTTAAAAAAAATAACTTTAAATAAGTAAACAAAATAATTAAATATTTTTTATTGCTATGAATACAAAGAAAAAGTAAAAAATAAATAAAATAGAATCTTAAGGAAATCTTTCACCCTCAAGAGAAATTTCCATTCAAGCAGATTCCTATTTAAATGACTGGATTCCGTCCATAAAACAAAACCAGCTGTAAAAATGAAATATTCAGAGACGTGTTTTGTTGGAGGTGTTTAACAGCAAGCAAACTCAATATCCACGAGCTCTCATGAGATGATGTTGTATATGAACCGCTGATACTTAAGATGCATTAAAACCTTTATTTTTAGACGAACAATGTGTTACCTATTATAATCTGTTTCCCAGACCTTTAATTTCCAATTAAAGTGGTGCACTCTTTCACTTGGGACATGAAGCATAGCCTTCGAACCCGAGCATTTGTAATTAGACCCCATTGGAGCTCAACACCACCCTCAGAAGATCACATGCTCTTACACCAGGATAATGATGTCAAGCCATGTCACCTTTGATTCATTTGCGGTCCAGGGTTTTCTCTTGAAGCCCCTTACTAACGATGATATTGGTAACGGATCTGATGGTGCAAAGCTGCTAATTGCGCGTCTGATTTTCTTAAGTGCTCAAATTATTGCAGAGATGTGTAAAGTCACACCGTCGACATCATGACCTTCCTGTGCTGACTGCGTCAGGTTTGCCTAACGAACTGTATTTACACGTCTCAGGTTTATGAGATGGAGAAACGTAATATCGATGCGAAGCCTTGATCTTATCAGAAGACGACAGATTAATCACTGGCCAAACACTACGGTCAGAGATGGTCATATAAAGGTCCTTTGGTTATACGCAATAACTGTCATAAACCTTCATAAACTTCTTGACTTGCAGTTGTTTACTTGTGGAAAGTTGAGTGAAAAAAACAGTGTGAAAGAAATAAACATATTAACTAATCATCAAATCAATATAAATTCAAACAAGATTAAAATAAACATGTTAATAATGAAAAGAGTACAATAAATGAATAATTACAATTTTATTTAAAAACGTGAATACAAAAAAGTAAAAAAATAGCCTAAATAAAAGCATATATAAATACATTAATAATAGATAAATGGGTCAATAAATAATACATCTAACAAGACATTACTATATTGGGTAGAATAAAGTAACTAAATATTTTTCAGATAATATTTGAGATATATTTATATTAAGTGCTGGGCAACGATTAATCACAATTAATCGCATCCAAAAGTTTTTGTTTACACAATGTATGTGTGTATACTTATTATATAAATACACTCACATACAATATATATTTTGAAAATATTTACATGTATTCACATAGTATTTTAAATGTATAAACTTAACAGATGTTCTTAATATATACATGCAAGTGTGTGTACACATAATACATATACACAGTACACATATATTATGTAAACAAAAACTTTTATTTTAGATGCGATTAATTGTGATTAATCGTTGCCCAGCACTAATTTATTCTAGAAATTTTCACAGTATTGATGCCTATTAAATCTTATAGAAATCATCATAATATCATAAATAAGTTCATATTTGGAGTTCAATGGGGTTTTTTGGGGTGGTTTTGCCTAAAGAGATTAGTGATTTGAATACGACGTCGGTGACAGCGAGGCGTTTCTCGGATCCGTCTTCATCTCGAGTGTTCAGATGTCTGATGAGATCTCTTCATCAGCAGCGTTTGTGTGTCTGAATATCTGCCCGGTGAGGAAACGATGCAGCAATCAGAGTCAATGTCAGCTCACAGCACTTCAACAAAGTTTGTTTCTCAACTAACAGCCGGAGATCAAGTGATATAAAAGGCTCTTACGGTGTATCTGAGACACATATGACGTACAACCACAGTTAGTTGTTTGCTAAAGGAAGCAAAACTATTATTATTGATCATATTTAATGTTTTTGATTTGATCAAACCCATAAAACTAAATATTAAACTTCACTTCAACGTTTTGAAAGAGAGTTCTGAGACATATCAAGACCAAGAAACGCCTGACAACAACCTGGCAATACCTTAACAACTGCTTAGAAACACCATCCCATAATATCATAGCTATTGTGACTTGGGCCAGTAAGCACCTACTTAAAAACACTTATTAGACATTAATCGCCCTAGCATACTTTACTCTAGAAGCACATATTATGCCTATAATGTTATAGCAACACCACCCCATAATATCATAAATACGTTCATTTTGACAATTGGCAGTAATCAACTAAAGACACTATGTTTAAACACCTGACAGCAACCCGACAGATACTATCAACTGAACTAGCAACAGATCCATAATATCATAGAGCGTTTGTGACTTGGGATAATCACCACTTAAAAACACTTAGCAACACCCTAGCAGCCACTCATAACACTTAGCAACTGCAAGCAACAGCCATCCTATAATATCATAGGCTATTTTGACTTGGGTAATCACCTACTTAAAAACACTTAGCAACACCCTAGCAGCCACTCATAACACCTTAGCAACTGCATAGCAACACCATCCCATAATATCATAGCTATTTTGAATTGGGCCAGTAATCACCTACTTAAAAACACTTAGCAACACCCTAGCAACCACTCATAACACCTTAGCAACTGCATAGCAACACCATCCTATAATATCATAGCTATTTTGACTTAGGCCAGTAAGCATCTATTTAAATATTTAGTAACACCCTAGCAACCACTCGAAACACATTAGCAAGTGCATAGCAATGCTTTAAAACACTCTAGTAACCACTCGGAATGTCTTAGCAATTGCATAGCAACACCACCCCATAATATCTTAGCCATTTTGACTGACCAATAAGCACTTACTTAGAAAAAAACTTAGTAACACCATAGAAACCATTCAAAACACAAGAGCAACTGCATAGCAATACTTAGAAACACCCTAGCAACCACTCCAAAAACACAAGAGCAACTGCATAGCAACACCACCCCAGAATTTCACGCCTAATGTGACTTTGGCCAGTAAGTCTTTTTTTTTTAAAAGCACTTAGTAACATCCTAGAAACCTCTCAAAACACATTAGCAAGTGCGTAGCAATGCTTAAAAATACCCTAGTTACCACTCAGAACACCTTAAGAAGTGCATAGTAACACCACCCCATAATATCATAGCTATTTTGACTTGGGCCAGTAATCACCTAAAACACTTAGTTAACACCTTAGCAACCATCACAGAACATCAACTGAACAGCAACAGTATACCATAATATCATAGAAGACGTTTTGACTTGGAGTAATCACCTACTTAAAAACAATTAGTAACACCCTAGCAACCAGCAAGAGCAGCCTTAGTAACTTCATAGCAACGCCACCCCATAATTTCATAGCTACTTTATTTTGACTTGGGCCAATGAGCACCTAAAAACACTTAGTAACACCCTAGTAACCACACAGAACACATTATCAACTAAAAAGCAACGGCATCCCATAATATCATAGAGATATGTTGACTTGGGCCAGAAACATTATTAACACCCTAGCAACTTAGTCACTTCATAGCAACGCCACCCCAGAATATCATATCTATTTTGACTTGGGTCAATAATCAGCTACTTAACTTTAAAAATCCAGCGTACCGCCGGTGGGACACCTAGTGGTGACGGGGTAAAGTCGTCAGACACAAAAACTCAACAAAAAAAAGTTGAACATGTCATATATCCACGGAAAGCTGAGATTCTTGTGATTTCAACTATGTAAAAGATTTTAAGATACAATAAACACAGCAAGTATAATCAGTGTCTTTATCAGACCACTTTTTGTTGACATAATGCAGACATGCATGATAGTACAGACATACATAGGAATAACACAGTAGGGATGCAATATAAGAATCTGCTCTCAGAACGAATTCTTTGTATCAAATGTTCACAAAAAGCCACGAAAGAAGGTTTTCTCCTCCGTTCCATTACAGAGCGACAGTAAGTGAACATGACACTCCAACAGCTCAAGGTTACAGAAATGACTTTGAAAGATCTGCAGCTGAATTCACAAACACTCTTCTTTTGATACAGAATTATGAAAAAGGTTGTAGAAAAACCTCCTTCATCCTTTTACACAATTCTTCTTTTGCAGAATCAGACGGTCTGCAGACATAAAACCGTCTGATTTTACATTATTACTATTTTCAATGTCCCTTTGAAATATAAATATGACATATGATAAATATGGTTAAAAAAACAAGTGACACCCTAGCAACCACATAGCAACGCCTGAGCACCTGAGCTTTCTGCTGGTTGGTTTGGCACATGCACACATCGTGTTTCTTTAGTAAATCTAATCTAGTTGATCTAGTAAATGCATCGCATTCATGAGTGCTGCAGAGAAATGAAAGTCCTTAGGCTCGGTGTGTCACTCTGGTAAGACGCACGAGTCAGTGTTCACCTGAGTGGCTCGTCTCTCTCTCTTGAAAAGCATCCAGAGCGGTTGGTGTTGTCCTGACCCAGCACTCAAAGCCAGCGGCGTCTTTCATGATCACACGGTGCATGCGCTGTGGCCTTTGCTCGGGCAGAGGAGGAACAAAGACGCCGCTAGTACTCTCCTCTCGTCGATTGTTTCTGACACAGATGTCATCTTCTGAAGACTGGCGTGGATTGGAGCAGGTCACCGGTGAACGAAACGACAGAAACCTCAGTCTATAATCTTGGTTTTCAAGAATATAGCAGATATTGATTGTACAATATTTCATGAACCCTTGTACTAGGTTCAAATTCTGGAATTGTTATGAGGTCAAATTGACTTTAATTGGATTCAATGCCATTTACAACAAAATCACACAGAAGCTAAAGTTAAGTTTTAACATTAATACTTCACAAATAAATAAATATTGTTTAATCAATAAGTGTTTTTGTATTGTTGTTTTTGTTACACATAAAACAAGTGTAGAAAAGCACTTTTTTCAGTGTGCTTTCATAATCATAATCATAATATAAAATGTGTGCTTCAGATATGGATTGTAAAATATTTAATTAACCCTTGTATTAGATTCAAATTCTGGGATTGTTTTGATGAGGTCATAATGACCCTAATTGGATTCAATGCAGTTTACAAAAAAAAAATCACACAGAAGATAAAGTACAGTTTGAACATTAATACTTCTCAAATCAATAAATCAATAAATATTGTTTCATCAATAATTGTTTTTGTATTGTTGTTTTTGTTACACATAAAACAAGTGTAGAAAAGCTCTTTTATCAGTGTGCTTTCATAATCATAATCATAATCATAATCATAATATACAATGTGTGCTTCAGATATGGATTGTACAATATTTAATTAACCCTTGTATTAGATTCAAATTCATAAAAATAATATAAAAATAAATCCATTAATAAATAATTAAATATAAACTTAACTATTAAAATAAATAAAAACTGATTCAAATAAATTTATAAATAATTAAATAAAAAAATCTAACATGTATAAGTGCTATAATGAGCAGAATACACATGAAATATTTTCCAAATGATATTTTTACACATGTGTGTGGTCTTTAGATGGGAAGGTCTTTATTTCTTAGACTGCACTGCATGTGGTATTCAGGACCATTTATTACATGCTATTTACTACATTCAACATACTTCAAAGACATCTGCCTATATGCATGCATGAGTACTTTCAGTACGATCAATACATTAGAAACATGCAACTTTAAGCTGTTCTCATGTGGGATGAGGAGTTTATTCACAGAATGTCGTGTTATGAAATATCAAGGTCATAAAACTTGTGTTTATTTATCTTCTTTCCCTTATTATTTCTTGTTCTTAAGAAAAATAAACCCATTTGGCAGTACAGGGTAAGAAAATTAAACTCATTTAAGAAATCAAGTCTTATTATATTAATTTTGCTTTAAGGATGCTCCGATATTGATCATAAATAAAGGAGCTTTCTCTTAACACAGAGATATGAATATAATCCCATGATGCATTGCATCGAGCTCAATGAAAAAGAATCGAAGGCTGCAGACAAGGTAGAAGTGTTTACTATAAAAATGTTTTAATCAATACTCAAAACTATCTAAACATTACAGTACAATTGAAAATGGAATGTTTTTGTAATATTTTAGCAATTTTTTAATCATCTCAAGTTATTAACTTAGTAGCATGTTATGCGTCTTCCCCATCCAGAGCACCATTTGTGTAGAAGAGCACTTACAGATCAGACACGTATGAGCTTTCATGACCGTCAGGATGGAAACGGTGAAGCTGACGTGAATATGGACTGCAGGGAAAAATACATGCTGTGCTGATTTCTGCAGTAATATGCACACACATGCACATACACACACACACACACACACACACACACACACACACACACACACACACACACACACACGCACACACACACACACACACACACACACACACACACACACACACACACTCTCACCGCACACACACACACACTCTCACACACACACACACACACTCCCACACACACACACACATTTTTTATATATTGATGACTATATGTGCTCCAGACAGTTTCTAAGACTGCAGTGTGGTGCTCAGGACCAGTGTTTGGGAAAGTTACTGTTAAAAGTAATGCGTTACAATATTGCGTTACTCCCTAAAAAAGCAACTAATTACGTTACTTAGTTACTTTTTATGGAAAGTAATGCGTTACATTACTTTTGCGTTACTTTCGTGCTACTTTTTAAATATGAGCAGGGCTTGATTGTTTGTTTTTAATACAAGAAGTTATATTTATAGCAAATATAAAAGCCTTTCACATCATAAAGTGTAATGAATAAACCTCAGACTGAAGGATGAGTAAATCACGTCTGTACAGAAGAACACAGGAGAAGTTCAACACTCTTCAGCAATAAAACACAATGTTAGTTTATATAAAGATATTTCTGCGTATTAATATGATTGAACTGATCATCAAAGATCATCAGCAAACACATCGGTTAATAAAATGAGATTAGATATATTTGTGTTTAACATGTTTAATTATTGCAGGTTTGTGTCATATTCTGAGTTTGTGTTTCACTGTTTTAATTCATTTTGATGAATACTGAATCTGTTTTTTGTGAGTGGGATGAATTAATACACATTCATATTTAGTCTATAACTACAGTAAGATCATGTTCACACGGCGCACTCAGTCAATAAATGGGGAAAAGTAACTCAGATATTTTGTAGTAAATTAAAAAGTTATGCGTTACTTTACTAGTTACTTAAAAAAAGTAATATTATTACGTAACTCGCGTTACTTGTAATGCGTTACCCCCGCAACACTGCTCAGGACATAATAGAAATTAGATTATAAATTTGATAAAAAAATTAATTAAAATAAATAGTTAAATAATCACAAAAATTTAAAAATAACACAAATTATTCTATATTAATATATCAAGTTGCTTGGCGATCATAAATAGTCTAAAGTCACGGTTTTCAAAATGGGGACCAGTGTAAAAATAAATAAATCATAAAAAGAATAATAATAATAAATAATTAAATATAAACTTAACTATTAAGATAAATAAAAACTGATTAAAATAAATGTATAAATAATTAAATTAAAAAATCTAACATTTATAAGTGCTATAATGAGCAGAATACACATGAAATATTTTCCAAATGATATTTTACACATGTGTGTGGTCTTTAGATGGGAAGGTCGCACTGCATGTGGTATTCAGGACAATGTATTACATGCTATTTACTACATTCAACATACTTCAAAGACACTGCTATATGCATGCATGAGTCTTTCAGCACGATCATACATTAGAAACATGCACTTTATGAAGCTGTTCATGTGGGAATTATCATTTACTGTCCGTTATTAACAGCATTTGACGTGGATGTGGCATGTTAAGAAGGTCATACTTATATTTCAGAGGGACATTGAAAATAGTAATAATGTAAAATCAGAC
>CM049822.1:40942533-40955033 GCA_027422435.1 Schizopygopsis pylzovi | reverse complement strand
TGCTGTGCAGTTGCTAGGGTGTTGTTGGTGGTTACAGTGTTGCTGTGCAGTTGCTAGGGTGTTGTTGGTGGTTACAGTGTTGCTGTGCAGTTGCTAGGGTGTTGTTGGTGGTTAAAGTGTTGCTGTGCAGTTGCTAGGGTGTTGTTGGTGGTTGTTAAAGTGTTGCTGTGCAGTTGCTAGGGTGTTGTTGGTGGTTGTTAAAGTGTTGCTGTGCAGTTGCTACTGTGGTTTGGGTTTCTGTTAGGGCGTTGTTAAGCATTTGCTATGGTTGTTTTGAATGGTTGCTAATCTGCTAGAATGTTTTGTTTGTTTGTTATGGTGTTGCTATGTAGTTGTTAGAGTGTTCCGGATGGTTGCTAAGGTGTTGCTTAACAGTAGTTAGTGCATTTTGGGTTTGCTGTGGCATTGCAATGCACTTGTTAAGGTTGCTAGGATGTTGCTATGCATTTTCCATGTTTTTTTGGGGTGGTTGCTAGGGCATTGCTATGCAGTTGCGAAGGTGTTTTTGGTGGTTGCAAGGGCAATACTTTGCAGTATCTTGAGTGTTATGGGTGGTTGCTAAGGCATTGCTTTTTTGGGGGGAAGTCGTGGCTTGGGGAAGTCGTGGCCTATTACACTTTCACTTTACAGTTGCTAGAGTGTTTTGGGTGGTTGCTAGGGAATTCCTATGCAGTTGCTAGGGTGTTTTGAGTGGTTGGTGGGATGTTGCTATGGGGTTTGCAGGGCATTTCAAGATGCAGGTGCTAAGATGATTTGAGTGGTCGCTTAGGGAATACTAGATCATTGCTATGTAGTTGCTAGGGTATTTAGGTGGTTGTTTGGATGTTGCTATGCATTTTCTGGGTGGTTTGGGTAATCGCAAAGCCGTTTTTAGGGCATTTCATGATGCAGTTGCTATGATGTTTTGAGTGGTTGCTTAGGGCATGCTAGATCATTGCTATGCAGTTGCTAGGGTGTTTTGGGTGGTTGCTAGGGCATTGCATTGCAATGTATGCTGTGCTCTGGGCAATTGTTAGGGGGTTGCTATGCAGTTACTAGGGTGTTTTGGGTGGTTGCTAGGGCATTTCTACACAGCTGCTATGGTGTTTTGGTGGTTGATGGGGTGTTGCTATGCAGTTACCAAGGCGTTTTTCGTAATTTCGTTTTGAGTAATTGCTAGTGCATACTAGATCATGTTATTGCAAGTTGCTAGGGTGTTTTAGGTGGTTGCTAATGTGTTACTATGCAGTTTCTAGGGTGTTTTGTATTTTTGTTAATGCATTGCTATGCAATTTCTTGGTTGCTCTCAGCAGTTGAATAGGGTGTTGCTATGTACTTTCTGGAGTGTTTTAGATGGTTGCTGAGGCATTGCACCAAGACACATGATTGGAGGAATCCTTCATGTCTAGAACATGTTGACGTACACACTGAAATTTAATATTCAAGCCAGAAATACCATGCAAACATAGGAACAAATGCTTCACCAATTTCACAGTCTGCAGATCATTAAAGTTTCCATTCGGTGATATCCTCGTGTTCTTTCACACATATTACCGAATGGAAAAATAACAGTAAAATTGCCGGACCGTGAAACGATGTCCCATTTTCCAGGTTTCCCACAGATGATGGTCACAGCGTGGAGCCTGTGCCACTTTCCTGGCAGCGCTGAGGAAACCAGCTGCCATGCTGGTACATTAGTCCGTGCTTATCTCTGATCTGAGGACAGTTTTAAAGTTTCTGCTATAATGGCTTTGGAAAAACTTTGGGATGGGAGAGCAGGTCCTAAATCAGCAGGAGCTGGTACATTACGCTCACAGTTGACAAACTCCATGCACTGAGTACAGTGTTCGACTCATTAGCTTCAGCGCTGGAAGGATCTGGTGACAAACTGAGTGAGTCTGAAGGGGTGCGAGACGTCTTGTAGCGTGACTGGACTCAGATGACAAGACATTCATGAGGTCTAGTGACCAAGAATCATTCTGAGCAGAACTCAGACAAGACTTTTCAGAAATACTGGTCAGCGCTAGAAATATTTGCAGGCACTGAAGAGTGAAGGATAAACTATAGTATGCACACTACACTGTAAAACATTGAATCTAAATAACATCTAAATATGATTTTATATGAGTAAATCAATGTAAATACATTACTGTTAAAAGGTTTGGGGTCAGACGGATTTTTAATGCTTTTGAAAGAAATGCTCACGACTGCATTTATTTGATCAAAAATATTGTAAAATAAATATTATTACAATTTAAAATAGCTGATGTGAATATCTGTTAAAATATAATTTATTTCTGTGATCAAATCTGTATTTTCAGCATCATTACTCCAGTCTTCAGTGTCACATGATCTTCAGAAATCATAATAATATGCTGCTCAAGAAACATTTCTGATTATTATCAATGTTGAAAACAGTTGCGCTGATTAATATTTTTGTGGAAACCGTGATGCATTTTATTTTTCAGGATTCACAGATGAATAGAAAGTTTAAAAAAACTGAATTTATTATAAATATAAATATTTTCTAACATTATACATGTCTTAACTGCCAATTTGTATCAATTGAAATCAATTTAATGCATCCTTGCTGAATGAAAGCATTACTTTCTTTCCAAAAGTAAAAGTGTGCATTAGGTTACACCAATTAATGTTGAAATATCACAGCTCCGTAAAATAACAACCTGTGTGGCTAATACAGAAGTGGCAGGAAAAGTGGCTGAAAAGCTCTTTGCATGAGGGATGTGGATGAAGATTTGATTACAAACTTTAATAATTTCCTCAATAATAAGTGCTACATCTAATAGAAATGTAACTGAAGCATGATAGTTGTCATGATTTGGTTCTGCTCCTCTGTGGGTCAAAGAAAACGAAAGTGGAAATATGGAGCTAAAGCACAAAAAAAGATTCAGCAATATGAGATGCAGTCCTCAAGAACAAACCGGTGACGTAAAGCTGCAAAAGTGTGGGCAGGATCCTAAATTAACTCGGTAATGCAAGTAAAAACCGGTGTGATGAGTAAACAAAACCAGCAGGAGGAAAGCATTTTTAGAAACGTAATAAATGCTCACAAATGTAAGTGAATCAAATCAAAAATGGTGAGCTAAAATAAATGGAATAAATAAGGAACACAATATTTGTTATGATGCTACTGGTTTCACAGACACAGTTTGTCGTGATTATGCATAAAGATAAGCAACTAAATAAAAACATATTGAGTTTTAAATGAAAATATTGCAACATACACTTTCTAGGTGAGTAATAAATATGCATGGCTATATTTCCGCTCCTAGCAGTTAATTCTGAACCCCGGGTTTGTAAAAACCAAATGTTTAATATGGTGAATTGAGTTAGTCAAAGCCTAAACCTAATCCACTCAAGCAGCTGTGCAATGACAGATATTAATATTCATAATAGAGCTTGATGAAGCTTCGCCTGTGAGCGGAAACAACTCCACTTAAAGATGCATTACCTCTGGAGGTAAATGTCACTTTGCTTTTGACTTCACAGAGTAATTTCTGTTGATATGAAGCAAAAACGCTCATTTAAATACATTATGCTTCCATACAGCAATACAATTTATGAAAAAGGGGTCGCTGGCACCGCACACACAGAATAAATCATTCTGCTGGCTTTGCGTTAGTTTATACATTTCCAGCACAATTTGTACCTCAGAGGTCAAATACACTAATACACAATGTGTGAAATGTTTCGGTTAATTAGTATTCTGTAGAAAGCGGCTTATAGTTGGCTAATGAGAGGAAGAGCTTCTCTCGAATGTCTCGGGGTGAAGCGCCGGTCACAAGGCCGCGAGGAGGACAGAATGAGATGCTTTGCTCACTATTAATATGTATTTACCATTGCCCTTACAAAAATGACCATTGTTTCCAAATAAATAATGCAGTTATTTGATGTAAAATCATCAAGTATTAATATGGTGGATCAGAGAAAGCCGCTTTTGGAAACTGATTGTTTGATTTATTTTGTCTTGCTTATACAAAGGTACAGTAGTTTTATTGTATAAATGGTATTTTGGCTGAAACTACTTGTAAATATTATAGTGAACCTGGAAATGTTCAAACTAAAGCTAGTCAAATTCGTTTTTGTTAATTGAAGTAAAGCTGAAATATAATATAAATATTTCATTGGATTATTAACCCTTAAATAAAGTACGTGAAAAACAGTTTAAAGCTGCAGTCTGTAACTTTTCTTTGGGTTAAAAATGATCTGAAATCAATATTTGAGCAAGTACATGACCAGCCACTATCATTAGTTAAAACTAACTAACTAACTATCTCCTGACCTTAGCCCGATTTACAACAGTTAGCTTATAATAACATTTTATAATTTGAGGGAATTTTATAATCAGCTGGAATAATTCAATGTATAATTTTGATGGCGGATTGTAATCCAGAAAGGTATTATGTGTTCATGAAACACATGTAAATTAAATTAAAGTCCAGTTTTAAATGTGCTTCTGATTACAGATAGCTTGATTACACAAGATTTGTATTCTAAAGAAAACCTTTTCGAAGGGAGCATAGTTTGGTTTTGGGATTAAATGTAACGTTTAACATTAATACACACTATACTCATAGTCACGCAATGCTGATGTTGTTAACATTAATCATTTGAGAATATAGTATAACAATGATAATAATTAGTTTGATGTGATATGAGCTAACCGATCGTTACCGATTTATGCTAATGCTTATTGCCTCAGTTGGTCAGAACAAACATAGCAGACTTGTTTCTTACTTGTTCAGATGACAGTATACGGTGAAAATACTTATTTGGGTCATATATTCCAAGACAGTGTTTCTCAACCCTGGTTATGGGCTGCACATTTTGTGTGTCTCCCTAATCAAACACACCTGATTCAACTCATTAGCTCATTAGAAGAAACTCCAGGACCTGAAATGAGTGTGAGATAAGAGAGACATACACTATGTGCAGTGTTGGGGGGGCAGGACCAGGGTTGAGAAACACTGTCCCAAGACTGGGGCTAGAATCTGTGATTACTAAAGTGTTTGATTCACACTGACAGATACACATTCACCTCAAAGTATTAGATTCATCCGCGCTGGAGCCGTGCCGGAGTACAGCCCACGTAATGAGGCTCAGTGGTAGAGCATTGCGTTAGCAGCGCAAAGGTTGTGGGTTCAATTCCCAGGGAACACACCTACTACCAAAAAATGTATAACCTGAATGTACTGTAAGTCACTTTGGATAAAAGCGTCTGCTAAATGCATAAATGTACATGTAATGAAGATAATTCCACTCCTGGCTGCAATACCAGGTTTCCAACAGAGATGGCGACAAAGAGGCAAAACCTACGGACTGCAGCGTTCAGCTGAGGTACTAACATTACTCAAAAACAAACAAACAAAAACACTAGAACCAGAATAGAAAAGACTGTGTTAAAGATTGTGTTTGTTAATTACAATTAAGCTCAAATAAAATATAAATATTTAAAAACAAAACTAAAATTAAATATAAACTAGAAATGTTGCCTTGGCAACTAACTGAAATAAAATCACATTTGAGAATCATATTCAAATTATAAACATGATTTTAGCAATTAAAATCATATCTGAGATTAAACAGCTGAGGTACTAAAATGACTGAAACTAAAATTAAATAAACACTTACCCTGACCCTAAAATATAACTTAAAATGAATATAATATTATCAATATTATATAAAAAGTGAAAAGTTATAAAACTGGCCAAATCACATAAACTTTGTAAAACTTAAACTGACATTAAAATAAAAACATAAATAGTAATAAATACTATTATAGGATGTAAATAATAGGGGATGTGCTGTTACATGTGATCAAATGCGCTATTTTCACCCGCTGAACCATAAAACAGGCCAGAATAAAATCAGAACGCCCTAGCAACCATCTACAACACCCTAGCAACTGCCTATCGATGTGTTAAAACTACTCAAAACACCTTATGAGCTCCAACACTTTGGCAAAGTGACCGGTGCATTTGCAAGTACCACTTATATGTGACCCTCTCTGTGAAAACCCAGCTAAAGTCATTGTTTTGTGATTTGCTGTTTTCTACAAAAAATCATCCTTCATATGGTAAAGAACATTCTGTGAAAATGTAACCTTTATATCTGTATTATTGACCGAGTAAGGTCATGTTAAAGTTTGAAATGATAATGAAATTAATGGCAGAAATCAAACTTTGATGTTTTGAGACTTTAGCCTGGATTTCACAGAGAGGGTCACATATTTTCTTCCAAAAAAAAAGTAAAAGAAAGAGAAAGAGGAAGAAAGAGCATATGCCAGCTCACTGCACAGATGGAGAAATGTATAGCCAGAATTCACAAGCTTTCAAACACGTTTCCAAAATGTTAATAATGGCGTTTGCTCAGTGGAGTCAATGACGGATGTCAGTAATAATGGAAATGAGCTGGAGTGTGTGTGTGTGGTGTGTGTGGTGGTGTGTGTGGTGCGTGCGTGGTGGTGCGTGCGTGCGTGCGTGGTGGTGACGTGTGTGTGTGTGTGTGGTGGTGTGTGAGTGAGTGTGTGGTGGTGTGTGGTGGTGTGTGTGTGTGTGTGTGTGTTTTGTTCTGTCATATAGCGTAAGAAACAAACTGAGATCAATGTGCCGGCAGCTCGACCCTGAGCGTGTTTAGAATGTAAATCAGACAGTAGAAGTTGCTCCTGTTCTCAGAGCTCTTATAATGATGTCTTTAGGCATTTATGGACTCATTTACCAATGCCTAATAATTAGACTACAATAATTCATCTACCAACCACCAAGAACGTCACCTTCACAACCACCCAAAAACTCTGTTGCATGGTGGGATTGAGTTTTGCACATGCAAACACCACTCATATTTTCGGATGTGGTTGGTTTGCCCATGAAAGCATCGGTACCTTGCTCAAGGACACCTCAGTCGTGAGTATTGAGGGTGGAAAGAGCACTGGACATTCACTCCCCCCACCTACAATTCCTGCCTGCCCGAGACTCGAACTCACAACCTTTGAATTACGAGTACAACTATTTAACCTTTAGGCCACATTCCCTCGGTAGGTGGTTTCAGTAACTGCATCTAAAGATAGGTTTACATCAAAGTGCCTCTATTATGGATATTTGAAAATGATCTGTTTATGCAGTGTGTAAAACAGCTCTAAGTGAATGAAAGCATCCTGCTAAGTTTAAATCCGAAAGTGCTCCGTGTATAAAGTTATTGTCTCTCAAAAGAAAGAGTAAACTCTGAATCATTGAAACGAGTCGTTTTTAAAACGATTCCCAAGCCGTATCATGGTGAAACATTACCACTTGTTGGTCTGAATGAAAATGCAAATTCATTATTTACCACGAGGTGCCGCTTTTGGAGCATTAAAAGCTCACAAACACTGCTTTAAATGCAATCGACCAATCACTGCAGATTAGCGTCACGCAACGGAGGGGTTTGGAAAAATGTATCGTTGAATGAATCATTTGAGAGTCGTTGAGCAAACAAGGTAAAATTAAATGCATGTTATAAGAAAATGAAAGTGTTTTTTGATCTTGCATGCATGTCAACCTGTTGTTGGGGACTCCCAAAACTAAAATATGAACCTTTGAAAAAAAAAAAAGGATATTAAATGAAACAATATGGGTCAGGATTATTTTTTTATCAATGATTTAAATTGTCTGTAGGAAGGCGGTTGGATAGGAACTAAAGATGTCAGTGGAAAAGGAAACTTCTATTTTCTTTTTCTAAAGAGATTATGAAGAATCGTTACGCAAAGTAACAGAAGTGCATTTCCAACACAAGCCGACTCTTCCTCCATTTCCCCGAGGCGGGAAACATCCCTGCTCACGCCGATGCCAACGAGCCGATCCTCGATTCATCCATCTGTGTTTTGAGGACCTGCTGTCTCACAGCGGGCCGCTTTCAAAGACCTGCGACCTTTATCATCACGACTCGGGATACAATCTGAACCGAGGCCTTGCAGGTTCAATTTGGAGAGAGTCGACCGAATTCCCTCTAGATGGGAAACCTCTCTCTCGTTTTCCCTGAAGCCGTCACCTCGCAGACTGAAGCGACCCGACCGGCACTGCATAGAGATAATAGAAATGACTGAATGAATTGTAGGCCAGCGTTTGTGTGCGTCTTCTGGGGAATGTTGGGAGAGTGTAAGGAAGGTCAAATGTCTGTTATCTCATTCCACGACTGAGAATAGATTGAGAAAACCGATTTACCCTTTACATGCCTTGTACTTACCATGTTGATAAATTGGCCCCTTCAAAAAAGTACCACGGTTTTAGCTATCATGTGCCAAAGCTATGTTTCCATCCAAAGCTGAGAATTCGTGCACAACATTGGAATATAGCATAAAACATTTACTAGTTTCCATCCAGAGAGCCGGAATAACAAAGTCGTCACTTCCTGATAAACTGCAGACAAATAACACTTAGAAAAAGCTCATTTTCTGCAGTAGGAGAAGCCACAGTGGGTCTTTGTCATATATTAAATGACTTGCACCTGAAATAAAACGTGGTCATCTTATCTTGCTTTTAAGGGGGATGCCTGCTGTTTGGGAGCACAGTCGTGTAAGAGTCTTGGACGTAATTATACCGAATCACTTCGACGACAGACTTCGGCTCAGGCCTTTCAGAATGACCAAAACCTGTGCAACGAGAACGGTCTGCTGTTATGCTGATCCAGTGCGCTAAGTCACATGACTTTTTAATGTACATTAATGTAAACAATGCAATTGTATTAAAAACTGTGGTTTCTTGAGAGGAAAATATTCACATGCATCTTCTCTAAATCTTCTGAAGATATTTCGACAATGTCTTAAACTGTGACTCAAAGTGGATATATGAAAAAACGACTGTAACCAACCCAATCTCATTAGAAAACTAATTAAGAAGTGACATTTTCGATTGAAAAAAACAAACCATGGTGCGCAAACAGATAATATGAAACCATACGAATGAGATCAACATACAAATGAGTCACCAATTCGCCAAAATGTACAAAAGAAAAAGACGTGGGTCTCCTCTAAATCTCCAGAAGAGATCTTAATGTCTCAAACTAAACTTCTGAACCGACTTGATTTCACGGAAAACGTAGGACTATTCTACAAGGTGGCGATATAGTATAATTTTGTACAGTGTGATTTGAATGGAAACGTGATGTAAAAACATTAGCATGACGATCCACCACTGAACTTCAGTGGGGCATGAGTAGATTATTGTACAAAATTACCATTTGTTTTGTTTCTTGAGAAAATAAATTGCATCTTAAAGCTTCAGAAGAGTCAATGTCTCAATCTGCATTAGGCCTAAATAATTCATTAAAACGGTCTGAACCAACCCCTCTTATGAGAAGACCGTGTTTCATGAACTGTGTGATTCGTACGTAAACAAGCGTAAATGTACAAATCCAAAGAAATTAGCCACCAATTGACCAAAGAGTAAAATATTCACCAATCATTTCTTGAGAGAAAACGACTCACATGTGTCTCCTCTAAATCTCGAAAATGTCTCAAACTGCAAAAAGAAAACAAGAACAGTCTTGATCCACGAATTAGCATAACTATTTTACATATTGTATGAATTTGCAAAGTGTGATTTGACTGTAAACATGCAATTTTAGGAAAAAACATACACATGAATGTCCCCGACTGAACCCAACAGAATAAGATTGTACAAAATCTCTAAAACCTGAAATAGTTATAATGTTTCTTGAGAGAAAAAGACTAACATCTCTTCTAAAGCTTCAGAAGAGATCATGACAATGTCTCAGAGGTTAAAATAATCAAACAAATAAGTCCACACCACAACTATAATGAAAATCCAACCCAATCTCATGAAAGTGTGTATATAGTACGCCAATAAACATGAAAACTCGTGGTATTGATACGTAAAAATGGACTTTGGCATGTATATGGGTAGGATTAGGGTTGTGGGGTAGATGCGTATCATATGTAGGGGAATTGCCCTAAAGTGGGACCTTCTTTGCATTTCAGATTTTGTGAAATATTGCAATGTGTAGCCAAAACATTAAATCCACAACTAGCAAAAAAAAAAAAAAAACGGGTTGTGTACTAATCAAATCAAAAGAGAACATGCAGATAACACATTCATAAAATAAATGATTACATGTATGCATTTAGCAGATGCTTTTATCCAAAGTGACTTACAGTGCATTCAGGTTATACATATTCTCTCAGTATGTGTGTTCGCTGGGAATCGAACCCACAACCTTTGCGCTGATAACACAATGCTCTACCACTGAGCCACAGGAACACTGATAGACATAATCGTCTGAGAAAATCTGCCTCTTCCTAATGTGGGACACTGAAAAGTCTGACAAAAGGCCAAAATCACCTTTATTCATGTGACATTGTAAAATGCTTATGGATGGTTGAAACATGGATAATTAAACATCATAAGACAAATGATACAATATGATGCGTTGATGCATTTATTATAAAGAAATTAAGCAACTATTATCACAGGCCTATGTTGTTATGTAGATAGAAAAGAGTTTAAAACAGTCAGAATTTCTTGACTCTTCTCTAGTTCATTTATTTAACAGCAAACACATACAACAACAACGGCATAGCCTAGGCCTGTTTGAAGACAACATATAACATCTTGCAGCTTCATAAAAAGATGCCCCAGTTCTGCTTCATCCTCTCTGTTAATCAGTGGTTTCTTCCTATTGTATGGTGAAGTGGCCTTTGGCTTGTATCCCGCGCTGGAGAGTTGATTTAGGGACATTCATGCTCTGGCCAGTCTCAGCTGAGGTGTCCACCATCCTCTATGGCAGTGGTTCCCAAAGTAGGGGTCGCGACCCCCTGGGGGGTCGTGAGACAGTTAGGGGGGGTCGCGAGATGATTTCCAGAAATCAAATAAACGTTTTTAAGTATTAGAAATAACATATTTTATCCATAACTAACAAAAAATAAAAAGTAGTATTTAATGGTTACCTTAAAAAACATGCAAATAAAAAAGCCATCAGCCTTTCGATTTTCTTTCCGTTTGATCGCGACCCCTGAGGTTATTACGACAGATTAATGACAAATAAACGATTAATTTACAGCACCATGTTAAACATTCCGACATGTGCACGTAGGTAATTTTTTCGCTCTAGGCTTAGGATATTATTTTTGTTGAAATTAAACGTTGGTTAATACCCACCCATCTCATTAGGTGAGGTTAATGTTGAAATTAAACGAATGAGTAAATTACTATAAAAAAAATTATTTGGTTGTTAGGCCGTTGTTTTTTTGTGTTTTTAGGCTATGCGCATGTTTTGATAGGCCTATTGATGCATGTGCGCCGTTGCGTGCAACGTTTGTATATTTTAACCACCTCCGAGGATAGTGGGGGTCGCGGGCTGAAAAGTTTGGGAACCCCTGCTCTATGGCTCCGTTCATCCACCGATTTAGTTTCCTTCTCTTGTGCTTTCTCTGATTCTGCCTCTCTCTCTGCATCTCTCAATGTCTCCCTGTCTTTCTCCCCTTTGCCATTGTAATCTGAAATACATTTCATTCAATGAATCATTAGATGCATAAGATAAAGTGGAATGGCTTTATTGGCTTCTATCCCCTCACACAAAACGTTTAGCTATTTTAGATTTTATATTGCATAATAACACTAAAACCCTGCCTATAACCGTGTTTGTCCCACACACTTTTGACTGACTAGAGTACTGTCCCACATTACGCTAATCATAGTGTCCCACTTTTCAAATCCACATTTCCTAAAGTGGGACACTTTGATCAAATAAATAGTTCATACACACAAAATTATACTATATCATGATGGACAAACATTCCATAAGCACATTAGACCAAAATGTAGCAGAACTGTTTGGTTTAAAATTAATTTATACGCCTTAATATCAAGTTTGTCGAAACTCTATGTTACTGACCTTTGGGTGGTCTTCACACAATGTGCTTCCTGGCAGATGATGGCTCCACCCTCAAATATGACTGGACATTTGAGAGGTCATGTGATTTTGATCACATGACACCACAGCTTTGGATAGAAAATGGTTTCACTGGCATTCATGTATTTATGGGGGAGCTACAAACACTAGACCTTAGTTGTCCCATATTAGGCAGTGTCCCACTTTAGGGCAAATCACCCTACGTGAAACTGTGTATCATAGGCCTACGCCAACATTTGGTATCATATGCATGCGAAAACTACGTTTTATATGCACGCCAAACACATTTGTATCATTTATAGGCCTACGCCAAAGTCCATTTTTGTGTATCAATACCACGACTATTTATACGCATTTTCATTAAACCGGGCTCCAAAAATCACAGATTAACGATATAGTTAGCTCTCAGAAAGTATTTTCTAATGAATAATTAAACTTATTGACAGCCAATCAGAATCCATTCTGCTTTAAACAGTGCAAAACATTTAAACTGGCAGATAACAAAACGGCAGCAAGCACTTAGGATAAGCACATACTCTACTGTCCCTTGGATTGGACGCTAAAATAGTCATTGTTCTTTGTGTGAATGGGCCTTTAGC
>CM049822.1:40902533-40937533 GCA_027422435.1 Schizopygopsis pylzovi | reverse complement strand
AATGTACTGAGTGGAAGTTGTCTCTACACCCATTTTTACTTTATTTATTTATTTTACTCCGTATAGGCATGGGCGTAACCACCATATACTTTGGGGAGGACGTGTCCCCCCCAATATTGGAAAAATACCAATCTGTCCCCCCCAATAATAGGCCTATTATATTGTAATATGTGACATATGATATGCCCTCCTTTTATGAACCCTGGTTGTAGCCTAGTGGATCTGTTGTTATTTCCGATTTACTTTCAATTTAGGAAAAACAAGGGAAACAAAACTGTGTGACCACCCCCCCTCGATTGTACACTTGGTTGAGCCCGTAAACGTCAGCTAGCGGCATCGTTTGAAAAAACCGCTCAGTCCGACTGTCACTGGTGCTTAAATGAAATGAAGATAACGTTAGGAGCTAAAAGAAAGAAGCAGGACGAACAGGCGGACATTCGTAAGCAAGTAGACACCTAAAAAGTAGTGCCATGGTCAAAAATACCGCGGCAATTTTTGAATAAATGTGAAAAATATCACGTTTAAATGGCTCAGTATTATAGCTAGGTAGCTAGCATGATACCCTGAAAATAGTCTGAATAATGAACTGCTGGAGTCACCAGACCAAGGAGTTCCCGCACTTCCCACTCCATTGATAAGCCTCTAACGTTATTCATTCGTTGATGGCCTGGCCTGTTTGTTTTTACGATCTGATCCGCGACTGAACTTTTGGGGGAGGGCTCACATTTGGACCCCCCCAATATCTATACCATGGTTACGCCCTTGCGTATAGGAGAGCTAATTTAGCTGAAGTCTCCTAATTCTCAGATATTTTTCCTGAGTAAAAGACTTGTATTTGACACCTCTAGAGTTTCAGATCTCAATAATGTCTCAAACGCAAAAGACCTCAACTTGAACTCAAACATTTCTCGTCTGATCCACATTCATTTAAAGCTCTAAACATTAACCGGATGCCAACTAATGACTCTGTCTCCCGAGGAACTGTAAGAGAAACATTCAATCATTTAGAGGAACTTCTGAGCAATGCTTAAATGATATCAGAACATCTCTGAGCAATAAAGTGGTGCAGATCATGAATGTACCGACACTAATATCAGCTGAACTGGGTCGTGCGTCAGAATATCAGGATCAAAGAGCAGATGCTTTATCAGTGTCTAAGAGACAAAGACGGATGAAAAGATAAAGACAGAGGATTAAAGGTGAACATCAACCTCTGAACCAGGTTATTATCTGAGTCTCGGGGTTATTAAAGGCGACTCCAGTGCATAAGATCCTTGTTGTGTGAGGTGAGTCAAACCGGCAGGATAAGTGCTTCTCACAGCGCTGAAGAAACTATTGATCTATTTTACTCAGAACAGAAGTGATCATATTTAACGTTTTATCATATTTGTTCATAGGATGTTCAGGGTCGTGCTGCTCCTGTTGGCTGTGTCTGGTGAGATTAATCTAACTTTCTCACATTATAATCACATTATTTTAATATTCTGGCTGATTTTAAAACACAATTCTAGCATATAACTATTTTAAATAATAAAACTAGTAAGGTGATGTTAAAAAATGTGTCCTTACATTATAAAATATATCAGCAGTTTTGGCCGAAATAATAATTTTGTCACTTTTCTGAAATCATAACTTGTTATGGGTTTGAAATCACTTGCAGTCTTAGAAAGTTTCAGAATATATTTCCATATTTTTATCTTATTTACTGTCATTCTAATAATATGTTTGAATTATCTGTCTGCTTTCTAAAAGCATATAATAAAAATTGATACAGTGACGTTAAAAGGAAAAACAAAATACAGCATGGTCATCTGTTTTTCTAAAATAATAGTTTTATAATAAATCAATGCGTTCATGTTGAAAAACTTTGGGTTTGTATTTTTGTTTTGGGGGGGGGGGGGGGTGTATCACATTGTAATGGCTTCTTTAAATTGACCAAAATGTTATTTTAGTAACAATAGATGTAGTATGGCATTTTGTTGAAACTGTTTAGTTAAGGTTTGGAACAAATGTTCTTCTGAACTTTCCCCTTGAACCACGTCTGCTTCGTCTTTGGCACATTAACACGTTTTATCTGCTTGATAAGATATGTGATTACCTGTTCAGCAGCAAGTCGTAAATCAGTTTTTATGGCTTGTTAAGTACATGTGTGCTATTGAGATTATATGAAAGGACATTTGGCATGTTTAATGTAGAAGAAATAAGCTGCGGGTTTGATGTTCATGATGTGTTTGCAGGTCTCCATGCAAGACTACTGCACCGGTTCCCAAATGGTAAATTAAAACAAATTGGGCCACAAATGGTCCAAGATGGACACATGGATAACTCAGTTCTGAAGCACATGAACACTGATGTGAAACCCAAGAAGCAATTACTGGTTCCGTCCGAGTTCTACAGGCAGGGAACAGAACCTTCCCGACGCTTTCTCGTGGACCTGAACACTGGGATGCTCAAGCGTGGAGTTGACGAAACGAACACAAGAGTTTCAGGATGTATGTCTACAAAGTCCTTTTCTTAAATATCAATGCACATTATAGATTTTGAACCTTAACACCTTGCAACAAACACCTTAAGCTTAGTTAGTCTTCCAAGGGTGTTTAAACTTCAGGGGGTTGTTGCAAACCCATCTAAAGGCCTCCATCAAGTTGCATTAGAACAAGTTAAACTTTATCATACATTTTATGCATCTCCATAACCTTTCAAAAGCAAAATAATACCTAACACTAACTGATGCAATTGGCATACAATGAGATTATATGGAGCTATATATTAGTGGATTGCATAGTTCATTAGGACTTGGACGAATATGATGAACAATGTTTGAGTTCAGATTGAGATCTCTGGCTTTGATTGCAAACTTTGGTATTTTGGTGAGTCTAAGCACAGTTTGAAACATTTTTGAGAATCTAGAAGAAAAACATGAGATTAGTCTCTTTTTCTCAGTAAAAGGCATTTCAGGACCAGGAGACTTCAGCAGGAGTCTTTGAATTGATCTTGTTTAGTTTATTGGTCAATGGTTCTCCTGAGAAAAAGACCCCAATAATCTCTTGTTTTGGATCTCAGCAACTTGTGATATTAGTCTTTTTTCAAGAGAAATCATGAAACCTCAGCAACTGGTTCAAATTGCCGTTGTTTAATCTCACATTGGAACTCTTCTAATGGAGAGCCAATAGAAATATAAAATAGTTTTTACCTGCCAATTGCACATCAATGACTGCATTTGTCGTGCTGTTTCCTCTACAGTGGATGAGTTCAGACAAGGCACTGAGAACCAGCTGCACACCCTGCAAGAGCTCAGAATGCATCCCATGATGAGATCGCAGTACAGTCCTCAGAGCGAAACACACGAGCAGAGAGCGATCCCTGTCGAGGTGTACAGAAAAGGCACTGAAACCTCCAGAAATGTCCTGATGGACCTGAACACCGGTCTGCTCAAAGAACACAGGAACGTGATGGACAGGAGAGTAGCCGGCTGTAAGTCTCACTTTCTAGTGGAGATTGTTTATTGGTCTACCAGCTAGAGTAGCAATAAACCAGTGCTAATCAACATAAACCATCCAAAGTAAAATCTAATTGGTCTTTTTAGCAGGGAATTTGGCTTTCACAGCAGTCCTTTACCAGTCTGGACTAATGTTTTCTTACACCTTCATTAGCAGCTAAATGGGCAGTGGTTTCTGAGCACGAGGACAGAAGAAGCCAAGACTCTTCTGAACATAAGGAGAACCACAAAGCAGCTCCTGTTGAGATCCGCAGGCAGGGAACAGAACCTTCCCGACGCATCCTGATAGACACGAACACTGGGATGCCCAAGGAGGAACTCAGCGAAATGAACAGAAGAGTTTCCGGCTGTAAGTCTGCTAAATAAGTGGATTTCAACAACTACAATGCACAGAGAATATTCTGACCCTATTTTTATCTCCACAGTCTACAATCCAGCACCTATTGAGAAGAGGCAGGGAACAGAACCTTCCCGACGCTTCCTAATGGACATGGACACTGGGATGCTCAAGCACGAAGTTGGCGAAATGAACAGACGAGTTTCTGGCTGTATGTCTGCAAAGCCATTTTTTATATCAATGCACATAATAGATATTGGGTGTACTTAATCAGTTTTTGTTTCTCCACAGATTACAATCCTCCAGCTTATGAGATGAGGAAGGGAACCCAGAATTCTCACGCCACTCTTGTGGATCCCAGAACTGGACGAACTGCTGCCGTCTCAAACAGAGCTGCAGAGGAACACAGCACCATGTGAGTGCTTCAGAACACGATATCAACCATGGTTTAAGACTTGACAGTTATTACAAATATATGCACTACTTGTACTTAGGGATATAATAGGGATTTTTCAAACATTTCAATTCTGTCAATTTCTTACCATCTTAAATTTTCCAAAATGGTTTTGTTTCTTGTGTTCAACAAAATAGCTATTCAGCTGAA
This sequence comes from Schizopygopsis pylzovi, assembly GCA_027422435.1. Taxonomy (NCBI): domain Eukaryota; kingdom Metazoa; phylum Chordata; class Actinopteri; order Cypriniformes; family Cyprinidae; genus Schizopygopsis; species Schizopygopsis pylzovi. The sequence goes on along the minus strand of CM049822.1, from coordinate 40,933,093 downwards.
CTTTCAAGCACTGAAGAAACTTGTTTTTCCCTGTTTTTCTTTCTTCTACAGTGGGTGAGTTCAGACAAGGCACCGAGTACCAGCCGTACATCCTACAGGAGCTCAGATTGAGTCTGCTGCACAAACAAGACACTGAACCATCCAGAAACCTCCTGATGGACCTGAACGCCGGTCTACTCAACGAACACAGGACTGAGAAGGACAGGAGAGTAGGCGGCTGTAAGTCTCACTTTCTAATGGAGATTGTCCATTGATTGTTCAGCTACAGAAGTGACAAACCAGTACTAACTGACATAAAACACACACAAAAAAAAATGAACTAGTCTTTTTACCAAGGAATTTAGCATTCACAGCAGTCCTTTACCAGTATGGACTAATGTTTTCTTTCACCTTCATTAGCAGCTAAATGGGAAGTGGTTTCTGAGCATGAGGACAGAAGAAGCCAAGACTCTTCTGAACATAAGGAGAACCACAAAGCAGCTCCTGTTGAGATCCGCAGGCAGGGAACAGAACCTTCCAGACGCATCCTGATAGACACGAACACTGGGATGCCCAAGGAGGAACTCAGCGAAATGAACAGAAGAGTTTCCGGCTGTAAGTCTGCTAAATAAGTGGATTTCAACAACTACAATGCACAGAGAATATTCTGACCCTATTTTTATCTCCACAGTCTACAATCCAGCACCTATTGAGAAGAGGCAGGGAACAGAACCTTCCCGACGCTTCCTAATGGACATGGACACTGGGATGCTCAAGCACGAAGTTGGCGAAATGAACAGACGAGTTTCCGGCTGTATGTCTGCAATTCGTTTTTTGAAATATCAATGCACCTAGTAGATTTTGGGAATATGTAACTAGTTTTTTTGTTTCTCCACAGATTACAATCCTCCAGCTTATGAGATGAGGAAGGGAACCCAGAATTCTCACGCCACTCTTGTGGATCCCAGAACTGGACGACTGCTGCCGTCTCAAACAGAGCTGCAGAGGAACACAGCACCATGTGAGTGCTTCAGAACACGATATCAACCATGTTTAAGACTTGACAGTTATTAGCAAATACATCTACTTGTACTTAGGGATATCAATGGATTTTCAACATTCAATAGAATTGTGGCTGTCATCTTAATTTCCAAAGTTTTTGTTTCTTCACACATCTATCAGCGGAACCTCCAAGCTTATGAAGAAATATTTTGAGGAAGGAATCCCTTAGAATTCTATGTTTCCTTTACTTTCTTGTGGTGATTCCCAGAACGGCACAACCGCCGTCTCAAACAGAGCTGCAGATGAACGCAGCCAACATGTGAGTGACTTCAGAACATCCGATACTAACCATGGTTCTAAGAACTGACAGAATTACAGAATAGTTGAACTACTTGTCTAAGGAGATTATCAGGGATTTTTCAAACATCAATCGTCAATTCTTACCATAAACTTAAATTTCCAAAAAATGGTTTTGTTTCTTTTTAACAAGAATTAGCATTCAGCGACTTTCAAGATGAGAAACTATGTTTTCTCTTTTTTCTTCTCTAAGGGAGTGGTTCGACAAGGACCGAAGACAGCCAGACTCTCTACAGGAGACCAATGAGTCTTTGTCCAACAGACACTGAACCATCCAGAAACCTCCTGATGAACCTGAACGCCGGTCTACTCAAGCGAACACAGGACTGAGAAGGACAGGAGAGTAGCCGGCTGTAAGTCTCACTTTCTAATGGAGATTGTCCATTATTGTCTACCAGCTAAGAAGTAGCAACAAACCAGTACTAACTGACATAAAACACATCAAAAAAGTACAAATTTAACCTGGTCTTTTTACCAGGGAATTTGGCATTCCTTTACCAGTCTGGACTAATGTTTTCTTTCACCTTCATTAGCAGCTAAATGGGCAGTGGTTTCTGAGCATGAGGACAGAAGAAGCCAAGACTCTTCTGAACATAAGGAGAACCACAAAGCAGCTCCTGTTGAGATCCGCAGGCAGGGAACAGAACCTTCCAGACGCATCCTGATAGACTCGAACACTGGGATGCCCAAGGAGGAACTCAGCGAAATGAACAGAAGAGTTTCCGGCTGTAAGTCTGCTAAATAAGTGGATTTCAACAACTACAATGCACAGAGAATATTCTGACCCTATTTTTATCTCCACAGTCTACAATCCAGCACCTGTAGAGAAGAGGCAGGGAACAGAACCTTCCCGACGCTTCCTAATGGACATGGACACTGGGATGCTCAAGCACGAAGTTGGCGAAATGAACAGAAGAGTTTCTGGCTGTATGTCTGCAAAGACATCTCTTTCTAATATCAATGCACATAATAGATATTGGGTGTACTTAATCAGTTTGTGTTTCTCCACAGATTACAATCCTCCAGCTTATGAGATGAGGAAGGGAACCCAGAATTCTCACGCCACTCTTGTGGATCCCAGAACTGGACAACTGCTGCCGTCTCAAACAGAGCTGCAGAGGAACACAGCGCCATGTGAGTGCTTCAGAACACGATATCAACCATGGTTTAAGACTTGACAGTTATTATGTAACACAGGTCAGCTGGTAAGAGCTGTGTGGGTAACCCTCACCCCCTGATCTCAAGAAGCATGCTACCGAATGAGGCTAGAGACTGTGGTCTAACGCTAAGTCTATGTTAGCTCGCACACCTCCCATGCCGGAAACACCGGTCCGAATCCCGCTTGGTGCAAAGAAGGCGAATAGAATAAGAGGAGTAGCAATATTGCACTTAGAAATATTGTAGTGATTTTTCCTCAACCCAAGGCTTCCAAAAAGAGGTTTCCGCACCAATGAAGAGACATTTTTAGAGTTTTTAGTGAACAGTTCTCAAATATAACCTAATTTTTCTTAGTATGAAGAACTAAATCTACATTTTACATTTTAAGAACCTTTTGTGCAATGGAAAGATTCCATTGATGTTCTTCATGAACCCAACAATGCCACCTTATTTTTAGGAGTGCATTTTATATATTACCATTTTTTTTTCTTCTGTGCAACACAAAGTTATTAAGCAGAACTTTCGATTCAAGCATTGAAGAAATCGCCTTGTTTGCATGAACTATCTTTAAAATTCAGTTTCCCTGTTCTACAGTGGATGAGTTCAGACAAGGCACCGAGTACCAGCCGCACACCCTGCAGGAGCTCAGGATGCTTTACATTGTGAGACCCCAGTACAGCGCTTAAAACGTGAATGAAAGTCACCGTGTGCAGAATCGGTGAGCTTTTCCTTATCAGTGAACATTATCAGTGCTGGACAATAAACGTGATTTCGTTATATAACTATTCATGGTCATCATCATTTGGTAACATGGTTGAACTTTGTGCTATTATTAGGTTGTGTAATGCTTCTAAAATATAACTGAAGGTCAGTCAAGCAGAAAAATGCTTGCACCATGCACGAAATACCTGAAAGTGATTTTGTTGGTCGTTTTTCCAGATGAGAGCTGGTGGACAACGTTTGGCTGTGTTCGTTCCCTATATGACTCCATGAAGACCATCTGAAGATCTTTGGGTGTTACTTAAACCATCATATATGTAATGTAGCTGTCCATCTAGTTCACTTCACTGTTGTATTCAGAAATTTCATGCAATAAAAGTGGCATGTTTGGAATGGCCTGCAAAATAAATGCATTAATAAAATCTTATTTGTGGCTTGTTAACTTACATGTTTTTATCATTAGTGATCTACAAGACATATCCCTTGTTATTGTGTCTTGTAAGGGTTGTTTGGAAAAGACACAACTGTTGCTACGCAGCCTGCAGATAAGAAACGGTTCACTTGTATTATATGATCATTTACTGCAGACCTAATCTCGGTCAACAACTTATCTTCATGACCTGATAAACAATCTCATTATAATCAGAACGCTGTCAATGCACCGCAATCGAGAGTCGTTTATTGATTCTAGCTTTTTGACCCTATAAAGCCTTATGATATATTAATTTCTAAGGCCTCTAAATGATCAAAACTTTACTGAAAAACATGTTGCACACGATCTACTTCAGGCCTTCTGACGTCTGATAGTTTAGACGTTTCATAAAGTAAAATATCTTTAAGTATAATTGTACAAACACTCACCTTATGCTCGTGCTTCACGTGTCAAATTTGACTGCTTTTCATAAGTTAAACGTAAAACTAATTTTTCCATTGTTAGTAATATGAAAAGACAAGCACTTACTGGACTGAAGCAAGTTACATTTACTTGATTATGATTTACCAGAATTTCATCTTATTTTTGGCCATATATAAACAATATCAGCTATAAAGGGTTAACATCCAAACGTGGGTAACTTGGCACTATATGTGCCATTTCATAAAAATAAGATTAAAAGATATTCCACATTGATTTATTATTATTTTACAGTAGAAATAATAATAGTTTTTCATCACTATTCTTAAGTTTCAATGATTACTTGAGCGTTAAACGCGTGATGTCGCTCCCTCGATTACATCCGGTAATATGTTTAATAGGCGAGAAGAAAAAAAAAACACAAAGCGGCTTGTTATTAGTCGTTTAACTATATAATACAATGTTAAAATTTCGTATTTGCCGCCTTCGCGCCCATATCTATTTTCTTCTTCTTCCGGCAAACCAACTTAAAGGTGCATTTACCGCCACCTACTGGACTGGAGTATGGGCAGTACTTGATTGATTTCTATTAAATTCTTTCACTTATCCCAGTACTTTTCAAAATAACTCATTAAGAGACTATGCGTTTTGGACATTGTTTAACTTAGCAGATTTCCCACTGTCATATTTTGTTCTCCAACTTGTGGAGACCATATCTATTTTCGCACTGCTTCTTTTTTTTTATATTGGTCACATACACAATTATACAGAGTATAACCAACAGTGTATATAACCATATGTAGTCTCTCATTTAACCCATCCAAGTGCACACACACACCTGCAGCAGTGGAACACACACACACACACACACACCTGGAGCAGTGGACACACGCACACACACACACACACACACACACAACCTGGAGCAGTGGACGGAACACACACACACACACACACACACACACTGGAGCAGTGGACACACACACACACTGGACAGTGGCACACACACACACACACACACACACACACCTGGAGCAGTGGACACACACACACACACACACACACACACACACCTGGAGCAGTGGACAACCACACACACACACACACACACACACACACACACACACACCTGGAGCAGTGGACACACACACACACACACACCTGGATCAGTGGACACACACACACACACACACACACACACACACCTGGAGCAGTGGACACACCACACACCACACACACACACACCTGGAGCAGTGGACACACACACACACACACACACACACACACACAACACACCTGGATCAGTGGACACACACACACACACACCTGGAGCAGTGGAACACACACACACACACACACACACACACCTGGAATAGTGGACACACCACACACACACACCTGGAGCAGTGGACACACACACACACACACACACACACACACACACACCTGGAGCAGTGGACACACACACACACACACACACCTGGAGCAGTGGACACACACACACACACACACACACACACACACCTGGAGCAGTGGACACACACACACACACACTGGAGCAGTGGACACACACACACACACACCTGGAGCAGTGGACACACACACACACACACACACACACACCTGGAGCAGTGGACACACACACACACACACACACCTGGAGCAGTGGACACACACACACACACACACACACACACACCTGGAGCAGTGGACACACACACACACACACACACACACACTGGAGCAGTGGACACACACACACACACACTGGAGCAGTGGACACACACACACACACACACACACACACCTGGAGCAGTGGGCAGCCGGGGAGCAGTTGGTGGTTCGGTGCCTTGCTCAAGGGTCTCACCTCAGTCGTGGACAATTCCTGCCGGAGCGAGATTCGAACCCACAACCTCGGGTTACAAGTCCAACGCTCTATCTATTAGGCCATCGACTGCCCCCACACCTATAGACATAATAAATACCTAGACACCTCATTGGCCGCTCGACCGCACGTCAACGTCGCCGCCATATCGGTGCGGGCAGCTCTCCATAAATCTCATATCGGGACTGACGAAAACATACCTGACTCGTCGGCAGTTTGGGGATCTACAGACCGTCGCACATTAATAAAAACAGATCTCGGGGTATTATTTTTCACAGGTAAGAATGAACAGTTGTTTCCAGTTTTTTTGGCCATTTTTAACATTATTTTGGCAGCTTAATTAGCCACCAGTGTCAGACGATGAATAGCAAGCGATATCGCTAGTTATCTGTGAAAGCTGAGACTTAATAAGAAATGAATTCTTAAGTTTTAACATATACTGTAGTTTATATCATAAAGTAAATTGTGCTATGATTACAATATGTAGGCTACAGTGAGCACTTTGACAGCGTCAGACTGTCAGGATTATGGAGCTAAAGCATCTCTTTAATTTCACTACTCAATTACAAAGAGTTAGTTTATCATCACTAGATTACAAGGATTCGATAGCTTATCATAAAACTGTGGACTGATTATAATTATATATTTTTCTTTTTCAGCCAATTGCAAACAGAACAACACAAGCCTCAAATAAATCTGAAGAAAGCCTGTTCTCTGCATTTCCACGAGACTAAACCTCCACAGCCTAGTGATGTATGTATACTAGTTAAAGCCCAGAACAGCCCTGAATCATACGATCATACACCCTGATCATATTCAAACCTCTCTCGCTCTCTCTCTCTCAATCTCTGCCAGGGTCAGAAATTTACTTTTCCATTGTGGGGCAATATTTGCCCCCGGAATAGACTTCCAGGAGCATTGTTTACCTTTTGTAAGCGCAATATTATGTAATATAATTACCTTATTAAATGTCGTTTTTGTCACATATTTAAATACAACCAGTTTCTTCAATCACAATACATTTAAATTATTTACACAGTCGGTTTAATGCTGATCATGTACTTTGTATTTACACATAAACTGCATAATGTAAATAGCCTAGCAAGGAAAAACACTGGTACCTGCAATATCATGACAAAATCACTGTTGATTATTGCTCTTGATGTTGTAATAATGATCATTAATTTTGATTAATATAACGTTTTTTTTTTGGGGGGGGGGGTTCATCTCATATTCTGGTCTGTGTTAAACAACTATACTTTGACATTGTGTTGTCCAATATAAACTGCACACACTCACACCCCAAACATGTCTAGGAACATATATTACAAAATAAACGACGGTTTCAACATGTGTGTTTTCTGCACGGGTGAGTGCAATTTGCATTGTAGCAAAATGTCAAGCTTTGTCAAGTCGTTTACCACAAACCTTAAATTTAAAAAACCCATTATAAAACATAGGTAAATGGGAAGCAGTGGAGAATTAGTCTTTATTAGTCAGGGTTTGACATCACTGAAGACTGAAATAAAATGTCCTTGAGCTACATTATCTATATCTATATAATCCTCTGAATCAATCTCAGCTCATATATCTTATTTTACTCAAGGAACACATTAATTAAACACAATTTGGAATTGACAACCGTATACATGTTTGCTTGTCTTCAATTGTTTAATAATTATTACACAAATACTATTATAAAACTAGTTTTCACTATTATTTAATTTATTCTTCATTATTATGTCACCTTTGATACACATTCTACTTGCTATATTCATCTATTGTTATTCATTTATTATGGTATTATACATATAATTATTGCTATTATAAATCTACTACATCACTTATGTTATTGTACAGTTGTACTCGCTATTGTATTATATTATTCACGTTAACTACAACTTGTACTACATATACTTTTTTAATATTACATATCACTTTTGCAGTATTTTTACTGTGTCCTGTATGAGTCCATCATATTTTACCACTGTAACTGTATAAAGGATTATCAAATACATTTGTTATTGTTTGTTGAGGAGTTTTTATCTGAATCGAGTGCTATGAAAATATGAAGCAGAATACCAGTGTGTCACTTTTTGATTTGTGTTCACTGATTTTATTACATTTTCTCTATTATGGTACATTATTAATACTTAAAGATGTATTATTTCGATTTTTTTTTTTCCTGTGTGTGTTCTGAAAAAGCTAAATGTTGGGGTTTGAAGACAGAGAAAGCAATTAAAAAACGTAATTTAATTTAATGTACATTAAAATTACATTACATGTTTATATCACAGTTATACTACATTCATATTAGAATTGTTAACAGAAAAAAATCAACCAAGTGTGAGCTTTCACAATAACTGGAGGCAGAGTTATTTTTAAGTCCATGTAGATAACAAACCTCTGAAATCGGCTGATAAATGTAAAAGTTATCGTGTTTTTATCCAGAAAAACCGCAGCTACACCGTTTACCTCCATTTGTTTTTAAAGCAGTCTTGCCCTCACAAACATGGCGGACGCGTTGGTGATGAGGCGTCTAGGTATTTTATATGTCTATGGTTGAGACACCGCCACCAAATGGACTGGAGTTTTTCGCGCCGCTCTCATGGTGACCGGAAGAAGAAGCTGCTACTGGGGCATTCTGGGATACTGGCGGACCCAACAACACGTCTTCTACTGCGATGGCGTCCAATATCGAGCAGATTTTCAGGGATTTTGTAATGAATAAGATTAAAGAAATCGAAGATGAAACTCAAGAAATCAGGTAAAATGTCTGCTCTTTTACTTGTGCCTTACGACATCGCGTTATAGACACCGACCCGCCATTTAAACAAAAGAAGATCGTGTTGTATAACGTTAACGTTATATCACCTGTAGTTTTATTTGTTTTAGCCAGCTAGCCAAACATTAGCTATAATGATCAATGTTTACAAACTCTCTTGCGCTGGACAGTGCGCACAGTGTTTAAACATTTCCAGATATTGTGTGTGTGTGTGTGTGTGTGTGTGTGTGTGTGTTAGCGTGTGTGTGTGTTAGCGTGTGTGTGTGTGTGTGTGTTAGCGTGTGTGTGTGTGTTAGCGTGTGTGTGTGTGTTAGCGTGTGTGTGTGTGTTAGCGTGTGTGTGTGTTAGCGTGTGTGTGTGTTAGCGTGTGTGTGTGTGTGTGTGTGTGTGTGTTAGCGTGTGTGTGTGTGTTAGCGTGTGTGTGTGTTAGCGTGTGTGTTAGCGTGTGTGTTAGCGTGTGTGTGGTGTGGTGTGTGTGGTGTGGTGTGTGTGTGTTAGCGTGTGTGTGTGTGTGTTTGTGTGTGTTAGCTGCAGTGTTTGTTGCCAGGTGTCTGTTGCTTTGCAGATCATGCTTTATGTAAGTTACTACATTAATGTAACATGATAAGACTTGGACATATACTATGCTGCTGTATTAGTGCCTTACAGGTGTAACGTTATTTTGATAATTACACGTTACTCAAGTGTACGTCGAAGAATACTATGGTATTACCATGGCACATTTGTGTTAGCTAACGCAGAATGTACGAGAAGTAAACATTTACAAACCTACTCTTAAATATTACCATTGAAAACTAAGGTTTCACCATAATCGTTTCATAAGGGTTGGTCACAATTCAAAAAGATAACGCAAAAATAAAAATACTTATTTCTGTGTGTATGACAGCACAATTGTTGACACGTGAATCTGATTTAAATTCATAGTTCACCCAAAATCGAAGAACGTAATCATTTACTCAACCTGTATGAGTTTCTTCTGCTGAACACACAACATTATATTTTAAAGAATGTTGTAACCAAGCAGTTGACGGCAGCCATTGACTTCCATAGAAGGGAAAACATACAAGTCAATGGCTACTGTGTACTATTTGCATAGATTTATATAAATAATGACTTTGACACTATAGATTATGACTACGAGTCTGGACACTACATAAATAATATAAAGAACAACTAAGAATTAAGTGTACTTTTTATAAACATGTTTAAAGGTCATAGATCACTGGGAAATGCTTTTAAGGTATCGGGTCTGTTGTGGTTTATTAATATTCCCGAGAGTAAGAGATTCTGTTGCATTGTACATTGTAGATGACAGACACATGATATGAATCGTAAAATCATGTTTTAAATGTGTTTTCATTCAGTGTGACAGATGAGCCACAGTCTGAACCTGTGACGGAGATGATCGAATATGGACCTAAGGAAGAAAAAACAAACACACCAACAGGTTCGTTGTCCATACATCTACATCTGTGTGTTTTCTGACACGTATTCTGTCATTAATAACTGTCTTCATTGCAGATAAAGTCATGCATACTGACCTCCAAGATAACCATGATAAAGAGGACACCAGCACTAAACACAAGAAGAGTAAAAAGCACAAAAAACACAAAAAAAAGAAAAAGAAACGCAAAGAAGGAAAAGAGAGCAACTCAGACACAGAGTCCAACAAACAGGATCAAGAAAGGTGCGATGCAGTTATTTGTTATTACAAAAAACTAATAATGTTAGTATAATCACCTTGAATTTACATTACTTTGTGTTTTAGGTTAAAATTAGTGTCAAAATGTATTGTATAAAAGTCTTTAGTCTTATCTTTTGCTCATCTTTATACCATTGGATCAGGCACCAGTTTAATGGTTAAACAAATGGAGGTCTTTCAAATGAATACAAAACGAAAGTGATTAATGGGTCATAATTTAATTTAATTTGGACTCTGTGCTTCTGTCTAATTTGCTGATTTTATGTCCCTCTGTGTTTTTTTTAAAGTGGAAAGAAAAAGAAGAGAAAGAAAAAGAAAAAAAGCAAAGATGCAGACAAAGTGAAAAGATCTGGCTCTCGATCCAAAAGCACTTCAGCATCAGGTTCTCAATCTGAGTCCGAATCGAAGCCTTCAAGTGAAAATACAAAGTCCTCTTCGGCCGCTCAGACGTCAAAGTCCGAGCTCAAAGACTCGTGTGGTGTTGGTAAGCCTCAGGAGTTGCCTGACATTGTTCCCAAGATTGAGAAAAGCGCAGAAAATAAAAGGCCCAAGGAGAAGAAAATAAGTTCTAGCAGGACATCTAAAAGTAAAGAGAGCTCCAGAGGAAGACGAACCAGATCAAGATCCCCAAAACGACAACGGCGATCAAAGTCAACCTCCCGCTCTAGAAATAGGAGAGAGAGAAGTAGATCGAGGTCTAAGAGACGCAACAGTCGGTCCAGGTCTCATTCTGTCAGACGAGGCAATCGTTCAAGATCCAGGCGAACTAGATCAAGGTCTGTTGTGATCTTAAGGAGGAACAGAAGGTCTACGTCAAAATCTAGGCCTCGCTCGCCACGGAGTAAGTCTCGAAGCAGAACGAATCTTTCAAAGTCAAGGTCCGTTTCGAAGTCAAGGTCTGATTTGAAACCGGAAACTGAATCGGATACAAATCCAGTGGGTGAAAGTGAAATGCAAATAAATGTGCCTCAAGACACAACTGAGAATGGACAAAGTCCAACTGTGAACTCTGACACCAAGCCGTCTGAAACGGCATCCAGCATCTCGAATCCTGGTTTCAACGCCGTTGGGTTTAAAGGATCCTGGCTACCGGTTCCCTTCATGGCAGAGCCGTCTGAGACCAAGTCTTCCCAAAAGTGCATTGCACCCGAGGTGCCTGTGGAAGTATCTGAAGACCCTTCAACCGCTACGCCAAAGGACTCAGAGTGTGCTGCCAACCCTGAGAAGAAAGAAACCAACGCAACCCCAACTTTAACAAACTCAACCTCGCCATCCAAATCTCCCAGCCACAAAATATCCTCAAGATCCGAAGCGGCCGCGCGATCAAAGTCGCCATCGAAAAAGAACAAATCCAGGTCGAAGTCTCGATCGCCCTCTGAGAGGAAATCGCGCAAGACTAGAACGAGGAGCAAGCGCTCGAAATCGCCTAAAAAGAAACGGTCGAGATCTCATTCGCAAGGCCGTCGGAGGAAATCTCGAACTCCGGACAGAAGCAGACGGTCGAACTCGCGTTCGAGGAGGAGGTCCCGATCCGGCTCGCGCTGGGGAAGAGATTTCGGAAGCCGGACGCTAAATCAGCGGGACCGATGGAAACGGGAACCCAGTCGATCTCCAGTCCTCATTCTCCGTAAGAACAGATCGGAGTCTAGTACTCGACGCAGCACCAGCAAGACGCCTCCACGTCTCACAGAACTTGGTATGAAGAAACGTCGATAATCTTTGCTTTTACACTACAGGTCAAAAGTTGTGAATAAATATGATTATTAGTTTTTTAGTTTTTAGAAAAATGTCTCTTCTGCTCACCAAGCCTGCATTTATTGAATCAGCAAAAAATTACAATTGTGAAATATTATTACAGTTTAAAATAACCGCTTTCCTATTCTGAATGTTTTGTAAATGTAATTATGCTAAGCTCAATTTCCAGCATCATTACTCCAGTCTTCAGTGTCACATGATCTTCAGAAATCATAATAATATACTGATTTACTGCTCAAGAAACATTTCTGGTTATTATCAATGCTGAAAACAGTTGTATTTTTGTTGAAACCGTGATTAATTTTAATTTTCTGGATTATTTGATGAATAGAAACTTCAAAAGAACAGAATTTATTTGTAACAAAAATCTTTTGTGACATTATAAATGTATTTACTGTCACTTTTGAACAATTTAATTAATCCTTGCTGAATAAAAGTATTTATTTCGTTCATAAAAAGGTAATATGCTGATTTTCAGCTCTTAAAACATTTATTATTATTATTATTATTAGTGTTGAAAACATATTGTCAATGTGTTGCTGCTTAGTAAAACACTGATACAAAGTCACATTTAAAAACACAAAAAATATACTCTTTAACAATTATGCGTTAACTTGATCAAAAGTGACAGTAAATGCATTTATAAAATTATTAAATATTTATATTCCAAATAAATGCTGTTGTTTTGAACTTTGTATTCAAGAAAACTAAATTATGAGATCATGTGACACAGGAGTAATGATGCAGAAAACTCGCAAGATTAAATTACATTGTACTATATATATTCACATAGAAAAGTTTATTTAAATTGTAATAATATTTCACAATGTTTGATCAAATAAAAGCAGCCTTTGTGAGCAGATGAAACGTCTTTCAAAAACAAACAAACTCTTAATTATTAAATCTTTTGCACAGCACTGTATATTGCACTGGTCTTCTATTAATCTAGTTTTTTCTCTTCCCAGATAAGGATCAGTTGTTGGAAATTGCTAAGGCTAATGCTGCGGCTATGTGTGCCAGGGCCGGCGTGCCGATCCCGGAGAGTCTCAGACCCAGATCGATTTTTCAAAACCCCACATCCTTGTCTTTACAGTTTCCAATGATGTCAAGCATGACTATGAACGCTGCTATGGCTAGTATGACTGCCGCCACCATGACCGCTGCTCTGTCCAGCATGGGTGCCTTGGCTTCCTTCCCACAACTGGCCCCGCTACCGACAATCGTCAACAAGCCGCCGCCATCTTCAGCCACAACCAATCTCGCCAATATCGAAGAAGCCAAAAAGAAAGTCACGAAACAGGCGAACAGCTTCAGCATTAAAGAGCTAACAGAGGTAAGCGTCGTGCATGTACTTGCACTGTATCGTTTATGATCTGCATTGAATCAACTCTTTATTTAATCCTTCAGAGATGCAAGAAGATCACGGAGAGTAAGGAAGAGATGGCCATCGCAAAACCACACGTGTCCGACGATGAAGATGAGGAGCTGTTTGGAGCCGCCCTTAAGGCGCATAAGGCTATTGCGTTCATTCTCGGTGTAGGTGTCTCAATATTTGATATTCATATTACAATTCAGAACATATCAGTCTTGGCATATGCTGTTTGTTATAAACGTGAGTTTTACATTGAATTATGCAGCTTGCTGAGGTGTTGTTTTTCTTTTCTTCTTCAATTCTGCATCTTTAGATTACCTTGGCCATCATTTTTTATCAAATCATAAAATATTTATTTTTTATACCGCATATTATATATGCTGTGATGCCTAAATTAACTTGTAGCATTTAAAACTATTTAATTTCACAAATAAAAATTGTTTTGGCTTTTATTTGTTTAGACAAAATAGTATAGATTTGTAATATCTTTATTTAGACGTGAATTTTGTCAAATTATGCAGGTTTTTGGGGTGGACTTTTACTTTTTTAATTATATTAATTAATTAATTTTAAGTTTTAATTATTTTATTTTATTTTTTATTAGCATTTGTCGGCTTGCGGACCTTTCCAGACCCCCCCCCCCCCTCTCTCTTAAGGCAAAAACGCCCCAAAACAATAGCATTTATATCTTATTTCATTAATTTTGTTAGTTTTATTTGTAATTTTATTATTTTAGCTGATAAATTGTTAATCTTTCTTTATTTAGACAGAATGATATAAGATTTTTATGTTTCACATTAAACATTAATATGTCTTTTTTTTTAAATGTATTAGTCGATATTGGATATTTAATTGTGCTTGCCAATAATTTTATGTTTTGATTACTTTTGCCATAATCTGATGCACATTTAAAGTAAATCTTTAATAACACCAGCTGATTATAAAATTCATATTTTTGCATACTTTTAAATTATAATGCTGTGATACTTAAATTCAGTTGTAGTGATTTAGTTTTTTGAGTATTTTATCTGTACTGCTTAATATTGTATATTTGATTGCGCATGCTTTATATATATATAGCTTATCTTTACTCATCTAATGTAATATGTAATATTTTAATTTCATATTTTATTTTTTTTTTTATTTAGACAATATAGAACAGAATTTTAATATTGTCCATAATTGTGCTATTGCTGTGTCCCTGCTTTGTTTCCCACATGGCCTCTTTTCCTGCAGAACACCTCCATAAAGCCGGCCGTCCGAACCGAAGCGGTCTTTGCTAAGGAGTTCCCGGTGTCCTCCGGCTCCCAGCACAGGCAGAAGGAGGCTGATGGTGCGTATGGAGAATGGGTAAAGGTCGGAAAAGAAAACAGAAAAGCCATCTGCATCGAGTTCTTCTGGGCCTGAGGAAACCAGCAAGGAAAAGGACAGCGTCTTTCCTGAAGCACCTTCTCAGGTAAGTGTTCAGCTTCTGAAACGCCTCAAGCATTGTGTTCAGCTTGTCTGAGCTCTCGTCTTGTGTTTCTAGCCTGTGGACATCACTGTGGCCGTCAGTGAGAGAGCGGTCGCTCAGAAGAGACTGGCGGAGAACCCTTTCGACATCGATGCCATGTGTATGCTGAATCGGGCTCAGGAGCAAGTGCGTTTCGTCTCCAGGACATATAGGAAGCTTATATTGAACACAATTTGACATGTTTTGCTACTACTGGGCAGAAAAATACAAATCTGAAAATATAAAAAAAGAAAAAAAAAAAAAAAAATTCATAAATATAATATTTAAATAATGTAAATATTAGATGAAAACCGTATATTTAATATTAATGCATTGACTAAACTAAATTTGATTAAGTACTACATTTACACGTATACAAAGCAGTTTATAAAATAAAAATATATAGAAATGTAAAAAAAAACTATAATAAAAATGACAAAAGCTCATAACAAAATGATTAAAACTTCACTTAAAATTAAAACAGAAAATGTAAAAATAAAGTTTTTTTTTTTAATATTCATAAATATAATATTTAAATAATATAAAATGCTAATTTTAGATGAAAACCTTATATTTAATATTAATGCATTGATTAAACTAAATCTGATTAAGTACTACATTTACACTTATCCAAAGCGGCTTATAAAATAAAAATATATAGAAATGTTAAAACAATTATAATAAAAATGACAAAAGCTCATAACAAAATGATTAAAACTTCACTTAAAATTAAATCTGAAAATATCAAAATAAAGTTTTTTTTTTATATTCATAAATATAATATTTAAATAATGTAAATATTAGATGAAAACCATATATTTAATATTAATGCATTGATTAAACTAAATCTGATTAAGTACTACATTTACACTTATCCAAAGCGGCTTATAAAATAAAAATATATAGAAATGTTTAAAGAATTATAATAAAAATGACAAAAGCTCATAACAAAATGATTAAAACTTCACTTAAAATTAAAACAGAAAATGTAAAAATAAAGTTTTTTTTTTAATATTCATAAATATAATATTTAAATAATATAAAATGCTAATTTTAGATGAAAACCTTATATTTAATATTAATGCATTGATTAAACTAAATCTGATTAAGTACTACATTTACACTTATCCAATGCGGCTTATAAAATACAAATATATAGAAATGTTTAAAGAATTATAATAAAAATGACAAAAGCTCATAACAAAATGATTAAAACTTCACTTAAAATTAAAACAGAAAATGTAAAATAAAGTTTTTTTTTTTAATATTCATAAATATAATATTTAAATAATATAAAATGCAAATTTTAGATGAAAACCTTATATTTAATATTAATGCATTGATTAAACTAAATCTGATTAAGTACTACATTTACACTTATCCAAAGCGGCTTATAAAATAAAAATATATAGAAATGTTAAAAAAAACTATAATAAAAATGACAAAAGCTCATAAAAAAATGATTAAAACTTCACTTAAAATTAAAACAGAAAATGTAAAAATAAAGGCATTTAAAAATATTAATAAATATATATTTAAATAATATAAAATGTAAATATTAGATGAAAACCTTATATTTAATATTAATGCATTGATTAAACTAAATCTGATTAAGTACTACATTTACACTTATCCAAAGCGGCTTATAAAATAAAAATATATAGAAATGTTAAAAAACAATTATAATAAAAATGACAAAAGCTCATAACAAAATGATTAAAACTTCACTTAAAATTAAAACAGAAAATGTAAAAATAAAGGCATTTAAAAATATTAATGAATATCATAATAGTGTTTAAATAATATTCAACAAATATTAGATGACTTTAGTGTTGACATACTAAAATGACATAAAAATAAAGTTATATAGAAATATATTTAAAACAAAATAGCAAAAGCACATAACAAAATGACTAAAACCTGATATGAAAATGGAAAATATAAAAATATATGAATAATGCTTATATAAGACTCGAGTGCAGTGCCATTAAACCTGTTTCAGCACATCTTCAAAGATTGCCGTCACAATCAGCACAGAAAGGTTTGAGACTTTGTTTCCATATTTTGTGATGTTATATTTATGTATTGTCGTTCACAGGTTGATGCATGGGCCCAGTCCAACACGATCCCCGGCCTCTTCACAGGCTCCACCGGCGCTCAAGTGCTCTCATCCGATGAGCTTTCTAACAGCGGCCCGCAGGCCTGGATTAAGAAGGTACAGCCATGAGTCGACGGCACAGATCGTACTATGATGTTGGACATATATTGTGCTTGACAGTATCATATTTGTGTGTTAAATTCCCAAGAATCAAAGTAGACATCATTTCCTCATGCAAGTTGGCATAGTACAGTCAGACCCTTTTGACGACTTGTGCTTAATTAAGATTTACACTCTTCTGACATACGCTCACGTCACACATGGAGGGTAAAATAGATCCTGAAACACCCATCATGCTCTCTTATAAAGTCATGTACGTAAGAAATGTCGTCTGTGATTGCTTTGCCAATTGGTGTACCCATGATTAGAGCTCAGTCGCACAATGAAACTCCGCTTTTCATGTAATAAGCATTGATTTTGTGCTTAAGATAACATCAGGGTATCCTTGGAAAACCGTCTTTCCAGCTCAGAGCTGTGTTTACTGACGTCAGCTGGATAGAAACGGCAAATAAAAGTTCAATATTTGAGCCTCTGGGCGAGGTAGCGGTTGAACAGGTACACCACTTGCGCACGGTCATGCAGATGTTTTATATCTCAAATTCTGTCGTGGCAGATGCAATGATGGATGGGCAGCGCAACTCACTGTACTCCTCTAAAAGTGTCTTTGGAGAGAGGGGAGGAAGGAAGAGGATGTCTCTCCGCCCCCTCCTCTGATTGACCAATGAGGAGAGACGTACGCATCAGGATCCCAAATCTGATTGGATGAGCCAGTGTTTGCACACCTGTGACCTACAGTTAGATTAATGATCTGTATTAATGCACACTATTGTTTAAAAATATGGGGTCAGTAAGGTTTTTGTTTTTGAAAGAAGTCACTTCTGCTCACCAGGGCTATTTATTTGATCAAAAAACAGTCAAAATTAAATGTTCTGTTTCAAATAGATGTTTATATTGTGCAATATAATTTATTTCTGATGTAAATCTGAATTTTCTGCATCATTACTCCAGTCTTCAGTGTCACATGATCTTCAGAAATCATAATAATATACTGATTTGCTGCTCAAGAAACATTTCTGAATAGCAATATTTAAAACGAAGATTTTTTGTACTTTTGTCGAAACCTTTGTGATGCGTTTTATTTAATTTTTTTACATTTTATTATTTGAATATAAAGTTGAAAAGAGTAGTATTTATTTAAAAGATTGTTTGTAAAATTTCTCAAATTGAAATAAAAATAGTTATATAGATATATAAAAAAATGAATAAAAATGACAGAAGCAGATAGCAAAATTACTAAAATATAACAAAATGTTTAATTAAAACCCAAAATATAAAAGTAAAAGCTCATTCAAAATGTTCATAAATACTATAATAGGATTTAAATAATTTAAAATAGAAATATTAGATTGAAATATTGCCTTGACCGCTACATTTGTTGAAGTACAACATTTTCTAAAACTGAAATTGAATAAAGATATATAGAAATAAATATTTATTTATATAGAAATATATAAAAATGACAAAAGCAGATACTAAAACTTGACTAAATATTTAAAACTTAAGGCTCGTTCAAAATATTCATAAATAGTATAATAGGATTTAAATAATTTAAAATAGAAATATTAGATTAAAGTACAACATTTTCTAAAACTGAAATCGAATAAAATATATAGAAATATAAAAAAATGACAAAAGCAGATACTAAAACTTGACTAAATATATAAAACTTAAGGCTCGTTCAAAATATTCATAAATAGTATAATAGGATTTAAATAATTTAAAATAGAAATATTAGATTGAAGTATAACATTTTCTAAAACTGAAATCGAATAAAATATATAGAAATATAAAAAAATGACAAAAGCAGATACTAAAACTTGACTAAATATTTAACTTAAGGCTCGTTCAAAATATTCATAAATAGTATAATAGGATTTCAATAATTTAAAATAGAAATATTAGATTAAAGTACAACATTTTCTAAAACTGAAATCGAATAAAATATATAGAAATATAAAAAAATGACAAAAGCAGATACTAAAACTTGACTAAATATTTAAAACTTAAGGCTCGTTCAAAATATTAATAAATAGTATAATAGTATTTAAATAATTTAAAATAGAAATATTAGATTAAAGTACAACATTTTCTAAAACTGAAATCGAATAAAATATATAGAAATATAAAAAAATGACAAAAGCAGATAGCAAAATTACTAAAATATAACAAAATGTTTAATTAAAACCCAAAATATAAAAGTAAAAGCTCATTCAAAATGTTCATAAATACTATAATAGGATTTAAATAATTTAAAATAGAAATATTAGATTAAAGTACAACATTTTCTAAAACTGAAATCGAATAAAATATATAGAAATATAAAAAAATGACAAAAGCAGATACTAAAACTTGACTAAATATTTAAAACTTAAGGCTCGTTCAAAATATTCATAAATAGTATAATAGGATTTAAATAATTTAAAATAGAAATATTAGATTGAAGTATAACATTTTCTAAAACTGAAATCGAATAAAATATATAGAAATATAAAAAAATGACAAAAGCAGATACTAAAACTTGACTAAATATTTAAAACTTAAGGCTCGTTCAAAATATTCATAAATAGTATAATAGGATTTAAATAATTTAAAATAGAAATATTAGATTGAAGTATAACATTTTCTAAAACTGAAATCGAATAAAATATATAGAAATATAAAAAAATGACAAAAGCAGATACTAAAACTTGACTAAATATTTAACTTAAGGCTCGTTCAAAATATTCATAAATAGTATAATAGGATTTCAATAATTTAAAATAGAAATATTAGATTAAAGTACAACATTTTCTAAAACTGAAATCGAATAAAATATATAGAAATATAAAAAAATGACAAAAGCAGATACTAAAACTTGACTAAATATTTAAAACTTAAGGCTCGTTCAAAATATTAATAAATAGTATAATAGTATTTAAATAATTTAAAATAGAAATATTAGATTAAAGTACAACATTTTCTAAAACTGAAATCGAATAAAATATATAGAAATATAAAAAAATGACAAAAGCAGATAGCAAAATTACTAAAATATAACAAAATGTTTAATTAAAACCCAAAATATAAAAGTAAAAGCTCATTCAAAATGTTCATAAATACTATAATAGGATTTCAATAATGTAAAATGGAAATATTAGATTAAAGTACAACATTTTCTAAAACTGAAATCGAATAAAATATATAGAAATATTTAAAAATGACAAAAGCAGATACTAAAACTTGACTAAATATTTAAAACTTAAGGCTCGTTCAAAATATTCATAAATAGTATAATAGGATTTAAATAATTTAAAATAGAAATATTAGATTGAAGTACAACATTTTCTAAAACTGAAATCGAATAAAATATATAGAAATATAAAAAAATGACAAAAGCAGATACTAAAACTTGACTAAATATTTAAAACTTAAGGCTCGTTCAAAATATTCATAAATAGTATAATAGTATTTAAATAATGTAAAATGAATATTAAATGAACTAAAGATACTTAAATTGAAAATAAAGCTATATTTAAAAATTAAAATGACAAAAGCACATAACAAAATTACTGAAACTTGAAATGAAAACAGAAAATATTTGTACAATTCTAATGTCTTTGCTGTCACTTTTGATCAGTTTAAAGCACGTTGCTTAATAAAAGTAATAGTTACTGACCCCAGATATTGAACAGCAGTGTAGTTATTAATTAAACATGAGTGTTTTATCATATAGATGTTCCTGTTATATTATTAAAACAATACATCACTTCAAGTTGTATGTTATAGTTATTCCAAGAGTTCTTAGACCCGTCTAAAACCATAGCCATAGTAAAATCACTGCTTTAGTGTGTTAAACGTGTTAAATGTACACAACACGACTCTTTTAGCCGAGAGAGAGACGTATTGTCCGGAAGGCTTTGGGTGATGACGGCTGTGTAACGCAGAGCTTTACATTAAGACACGATAATCCCAGTTTTGATTTAGACTCTGGAGGCTAAAGAAACGCATACAGAGCCCCCAAACATTCACACAACTACATACAGCTCAGGCAGTGTTACGGACAGTCTCCGCGAATCCTGGGATCTGTTTGGAGCTCACTCTTGACCTGAGAGCGGGATCCAAACGGGTTTTAACGGTCAAAAGGGCCTGGTCATGCACTAACTGCAGTCAAACGAATGTGTGAGAGGTTCAAGCTCATTGCTCGGGTTGGGGACACGGATGGACGAGGGGTGGGGGCTCACAGTTTGACCTGTGAACTCTCACCCCTCTGTATGGAAACTTGTTGCAGGGTCAGTCCTTGTAGCTGCCTCTTTGCCACGGTCACAGTCAGGCCCCTTCTATTCACGTCAGATGCTCGGCCGATGATGGGGGCCTAGGTACGTACGTCCTCCAGCACCCTTCCTTCTATTCATGTGTGAACTGATGCATTTCTGCCTTGTCCTCCTGTTTGTTTGCACTGAACCGACTCAGAGCCTGAGATCTGTTCAGGACGGTGTTCATGCTGAAGGCTCGCACCTTATTACTCAATGTGTGCCGCTTAAAAGATCCGAATGATGTTACTGTTTCTGCTCATCAAAGCTGTGTTTGTTTGATTGAAAATTGGGAAATATTAATACTGTTTAAAACAGCTGTTTTCTATGTGAGCATATGTTAAACTATAATTTATTTCTGTGATCAAATCTGTATTTTCAGCATCATTCCTCCAGTCTTCAGTGTCACATGATCTTCAGAAATCATTATAATATGCTGCTCAAGAAACATTTCTGATTATTATCAATGTTGAAAACTGAATATTTTTGTGGAAATCATTTTTTTAGGGTTTTTTGATGAATGGAAAGTTTAAATGAACAGCATTTATTTGAAATGGAAATATTTTGTAATATTATAAATGTCTTTTAATGTCACTTTTGATTAATTTAATGCATCCTTGTTGAATAAAAGTAATAATAAAACAAATATTGCATAAACTTACTAAAATTGTTTCCACATAAATATTAAGCAGCTAATTTTTTTTAGCAATAATAATCAGAAATGTTTCTTGAGCATTAAATCAGTATATTATTATGATTTCTGAAGATCATGTGACACTGAAGACTGGAGTAATGATGCTGAAAATACAGATTTGATCTCAGAAATAAATTACATTTTAACAGATATTCAAATAGAAACCAGCGATTTTGAATTGTAATAATATTTCACAAATATGTGTTTTAGTGCATTTATGATCAAATAAATGAAGCCTTGATGAGCAGAAGAGACTTAATTTAAAAACATGACAAATCGTAATAAATCCAAACTTTTGGCCAGTAGTGTGTGTATATATGAATTTTATTTCTACATGTAATTTAGTCATTTAGACCTGCAGCAGGTGAGAAATAAAGCACTCTGCTTTTAAACATTCAGCATATTCTTAAAACCGAAATTCACAAAGCTTTTGTATCTCCTATGAATTGAACCCGCTCCAGACTCTCTTGGTTTACCTCTCTTTCTCTCTGTCTGGATCTGTCCCGTTCCACTCAGGACCAGTTCCTGCGGGCGGCGCCGGTCTCGGGCGGGATGGGGGAGCTGCTGATGAGGAAGATGGGATGGAGGTTAGGGGAGGGTTTGGGGAAGCACAGGGAAGGAACGGTGGAGCCCATCGTTATCGACTTCAAAACCGACCGCAAGGGTACGAAGAGACCTCATCAAATCATATCATCATCACTGAGATCATAGTGCTGATGTGTCTGTCCACACAGGCCTTGTAGCAGAAGGAGAGAAAACCCAGAAATCTGGAAACATTGTCGTGATGAAGGATCATCTTGGTGAGTGTTTGATCACAAGACGCGTGTTTCTGAGAACAGTGTTACTAGAGGATCCAAATCTGATCATTTGGGACCTTTAACCTAAAACCTACTGTATTATATTTAATACGCAAAGCCTCTGAATTATCCAAATTATCCACACACGATCTTCTCCATGTCTTCTGTCTCTGATAGTTTAGACTCTTTTACTCCAGTAAAAGCTCTTTTAGTGTAATTGTAGAAACGCTTCGTGTCAGATCTGGACTGGTTTTGATCAAGTAAGCGTCAGAATAACTGCAGTCATATCTCCAGATCAACACTTTCTCAGCTTTACTTGATTCTCCATCAATCATGTTTTACTCTCAGATCTGATCATCAGGATCTTTACTTTCACTGAATGATCTTCATCTCACATCTTCTGAGGAGTCTTCATCTCTCAATCAGCATCGCATTATATGTTTGGATCATTCTCATCTCATCTTACTGAGACATATTATTGATACATAGGCTGTGCAATTAACCGAATTCGATTAACATGCGCATCTCGTCAGTAAAGCCGGTTTCTTGATTAGCAGTAAATCTCCATCACCTGTTTTCAGAGGGAGCTGCAGTTAATACACAGAGCCGTAGTTCACTGACACGCTACGCAATATCACGTTCATAATCGAAGCGATTCAAGGTTTATTTATTTGTCACATAATAAGTTATACAGGGTATAATTAGAAGTGAAATGTAATCGAATCAGGTCCGCTCAGTGGACAGTGCAAAAGAATAAAAATAAAAATTATATAAAGTAACACAACACAAGAGCATATATATGGTAAAAAAAGAGAAATAAGAGTAAAATGTGCAATGAAATAAAAAAGTGCAACACAATAGATGTGCAAAAAACAATAAGATGTGCATAAAACAATAAGATGTGCAAAAAACAGTAAGATGTGCATAAAACAATAAGATGTGCAAAACAGTAAGATGTGCATAAAACAATAAGATGTGCAAAAAACAATAATATGTGCAAAAAACAGTAAGATGTGCATAAAACAATAAGATGTGCAAAAACAATAAGATGTGCAAAAACAATAAGATGTGCAAAAAACAATAAGATGTGCAAAAAACAGTAAGATGTGCATAAAACAATAAGATGTGCAAAAACAATAAGATGTGCAAAAAACAATAAGATGTGCAAAAACAATAAGATGTGCAAAAAACAATAAGATGTGCAAAAAACAATAAGATGTGCAAAAAACAGTAAGATGTGCATAAAACAATAAGATGTGCAAAAAACAATAAGATGTGCATAAAACAATAAGATGTGCAAAAAACAATAAGATGTGCATAAAACAATAAGATGTGCATAAAACAATAAGATGTGCAAAAAACAGTAAGATGTGCAAAAAACAATAAGATGTGCAAAAACAATAAGATGTGCAAAAAACAATAAGATGTGCAAAAAACAGTAAGATGTGCAAAAAACAATAAGATGTGCAAAAACAATAATATGTGCAAAAAACAATAAGATGTGCAAAAACAATAAGATGTGCAAAAAACAATAAGATGTGCAAAAAACAGTAAGATGTGCAAAAAACAGTAAGATGTGCAAAAACAGTAAGATGTGCAAAAAACAGTAAGATGTGCAAAAAACAGTAAGATGTGCAAAAAACAGTAAGATGTGCAAAAAACAATAAGATGTGCAAAAAACAGTAAGATGTGCAAAAAACAGTAAGATGTGCATAAAACAATAAGATGTGCAAAAAACAGTAAGATGTGCATAAAACAGTAAGATGTGCATAAAACAGTAAGATGTGCATAAAACAGTAAGATGTGCATAAAACAGTAAGATGTGCATAAAACAGTAAGATGTGCATAAAACAATAAGATGTGCAAAAAACAGTAAGATGTGCAAAACAGTAAGATGTGCATAAAACAGTAAGATGTGCAAAAAACAGTAAGATGTGCAAAAAACAGTAAGATGTGCAAAAAACAGTAAGATGTGCATAAAACAGTAAGATGTGCAAAAAACAGTAAGATGTGCAAAAAACAGTAAGATGTGCATAAAACAATAAGATGTGCAAAAAACAGTAAGATGTGCATAAAACAGTAAGATGTGCATAAAACAGTAAGATGTGCATAAAACAGTAAGATGTGCATAAAACAATAAGATGTGCAAAAAACAGTAAGATGTGCATAAAACAGTAAGATGTGCATAAAACAATAAGATGTGCAAAAAACTGTAAGACTATTCATCTGCGATTACAAACGCGATATGTCCTAGCGTGTCAGTGAACTACGGCTCTGTGTATTAACTGTTGCTTCATCTGAAAACAGGTGATGGAGATTTACTACTAATCACAGAACCGGCTTTACTGACGAGATGCGCATGTTAATCGAATTCGGTTAATTGCACAGCCTTGATACATAGTGATATTTAGATCATTTCATATCAGTATCTGCTGCACTGTTATAAAGATCTCATCACAAGCATCATAATTCCATCACATAGATATCAGCATCTGCACCACATTTCATATTTTTCCTCAGTTTGAGTCTCAGAATAAAATTGATCTGTTTTTTTTCCTCCATATTCTCACCGTATCAGACTATATGAGCCATAAAAGCCTGATGGCTCAAACAAACACGCATGCAAACTTGTTCCGATTCCAAAATGCTGGGTTCACAATCCTAACCCGGGTTTATGGGAGTCTGGATCTGATGTTATTGTGCAGGGAAGCATCCGGTGTCTGCGCTGATGGAGATGTGTAATAAGAAGAAGTGGCCACAGCCTGAGTTTGTGATGGTGCACCACAGCGGACCGGACCACCGCAAGAACTTCCTCTTCAAGGTGAGCGGTCCGTTTAAATGATGTCAAACACTCAAATAAAACCAGTTTCAAATCAATATAGGAATATTATAACTGAAACTGCAGCTGCACAATATTTGGGGAAAGAACTTTAGTTTTTCTGCCATATGGAAAAACTTCAATAATGTTCACTATATGACTGAATATTTGGAAATAATTAATAATTCTAGAGAGGTTATGGTGATTTTGTATCTTTGCATCTACATAGAAAATAACAGAAAAATAGCTTTGACTCTAAAGACTTCTTTGAGCGTGGATTATTATTTTAGGACTAAACTATTTCATATAAATATGGATTCATATGGATGTCCTCTACAATAACCAGCTCAAACAACTTTGTTTAAAATCTCTGAGAAATCATACGTGATGTTCCCGTTGGGTTTAATCATTTAATAATGATTTTTGTTAAATGTATCATTCAAATAATTTTCCAAAGTTATGTATTATTATTATTCTATACATCTTATATGAAATCAAATAATTATTCATTAATATTTTTAAATAAATAAATAAAATGACTATTATTAAAGTAATAAAAATCATAATATGAGAAATATTTATTAATCTCTGTCATCATTGTATTACATTTATTATATTTAATGTGAAGTTAAATAATACATACAAGTCTTAAAATGAGAAGTATATTATTAATATGTGACCCTGGACCACAAAATCAGTCATAAGTGTCATTTTTTAGAAATTGAGATGTATACATCAACTGAAAGATGAATAAATAACATTTCCATTGATGTATGGTGTGTTATGATATGGACAATATTTGTAAATCTGGAATCTGAGGGTGCAAAAAATCTAAATATTGAGAGAAAAATCTTTAAAGTTGTTTAAATGAAGTTCTTAGCAATGCATATTACTAATCAAAAATTAAGTTTTGATATATTTATGGTACAAAATATCTTCATGGAACATGATCTTAATATCTAATGATTTTTGTCATAAAAGAAAAATGTATAATTTTGACCCATACGATGTATTGTTGTCTATTGCTACAAATATAGCCGTGCTGCTTATGACTGCTTCTGTGCTCCAGGGACACATATTACTACTGTAATACTATTGTATTGTAAAATAAAGTATAACTTCATTTTAAAGTACAACTATACATTAAATTATAATAAGGTTTACCAAATCTAATTTTTATTTTGCCGAAATAGGGATCACTTAAAGCTCGTGTTTTATTGACTACAGCTGCTTTATAAACGCTTCCATCACAGGTCTGAGAAGATGTTTGGTGCATGCTTACTGAGTGAACACACCATTGGAACTGATTTACATGTGATCTGTTAGTGCTAAAGCATGTTTTTGAAGTTGACGTGTGTGTGTGTGTGTGTGTCTGTCTGTGTGTGTGTGTGTCTGTCTGTCTGTGTGTGTGTGTGTGTGCGTGTCTGTGTCTGTCTGTCTCTCTGTGTGTGTGTGTGTGTGTGTGTGTGTGTCTGTCTGTCTCTGTGTGTGTGTGCGTGTCTGTCTGTCTGTCTCTGTGTGTGTGTCTGTCTGTCTGTCTGTGTGTGTCTCTGTCTGTGTGTGTGTCTATCTGTGTGTGTGTGTGTGTGTGTGTGTGTGTGTGTGTGTGTGTGTGTCTGTCTGTCCTGTGTGTGTGTTGTGTCTGTGTGTGTGTGTGTCTGTCTGTCTGTCTCTGTGTGTGTGTTTGTGTGTCTGTCTGTCTGTCTGTGTGTGTGTGTGTGTGTGTGTGTGTGTGTGTGTGTGTGTGTCTGTCTGTCTCTGTGTGTGTGTGCGTGTCTGTCTGTCTGTCTCTGTGTGTGTGTCTGTCTGTCTGTCTGTGTGTGTCTCTGTCTGTGTGTGTGTCTGTCTGTGTGTGTGTGTGTGTGTGTGTGTGTGTGTGTGTGTCTGTCTGTCTCTGTGTGTGTGTGTGTGTGTCTGTGTGTGTGTGTGTCTGTCTGTCTGTCTCTGTGTGTGTGTTTGTGTGTCTGTCTGTCTGTCTGTGTGTGTGTGTGTGTGTGTGTGTCTGTCTGTCTGTCTGTCTCTGTGTGTCTCTGTGTCTCTGTGTCTGTCTGTCTGTCTGTCTGTATGTATGTGTGTCTGTCTCTGTGTGTCTCTGTGTGTGCGTCTGTCTGTCTGTGTATGTGTGTCTGTCTGTCTCTGTGTGTGCGTCTGTCTGTCTGTGTATGTGTGTGTGTCTGTCTGTGTATGTGTGTGTGTGTGTGTGTGTGTCTGTCTGTGTATGTGTGTCTGTGTGTCTGTCTCTGTGTGTCTCTGTGTGTGTGTCTGTCTGTGTGTGTGTGTGTCTGTCTGCGTGCGTGTGTGTGTGTTCGTCAGGTGGTGGTGAGCGGAGGTGAATATCAGCCTCAGGCGGCCAGTCCTAATAAGAAACACGCGAAGGCGATGGCAGCGACGGTGGCTCTGCAGGCGATGGGAGAGGTGGCTGGAGACGGCGTTCACACGGGGCCAGTCTTCACCGCGGCCACCAGCACATGACACGCTCCATTCGTGTTTCCGTTAAAGCGGCATATCTAGTAGTACTTTAGTCATTTGAGGTTATTTTGGTAAAGCGATGGCGTCTGCACGTCGTATTTGACTAGGTTTGAACCGTGAAGGTTTGTGTTTGACGCATTTGACTGAACCACATCATCGTTTTAAACTTGCGTCTGCTCTTGTAAATGTTTTATGCATGCTGTAAAATTATTTAATCTTTATAAATGTTTTTTTTCTTTGCTTTAAGTTGCAGAGAACATGTTTTTGTGATGAAACAGAATAAATGGAAAATCTCATCACTGTAAAATGATGCTCTTTATTGAGTCCGGTCAGCTTCACGTGTACTGTTACATCAGTTACTAGTCATTAATGTTCACTTTCACTTCACAAGAAGGTTTAGTAGCTCTGTACAAAATACGTAAAACTCGTTTTAGGTCATCAGTTTCAGTGTTATATTCATACAAACTGCAAAACAAATGTATGTGTTAATTTTCAATTTGAGCAATAATGTCGTTTATAATCTTAAGTCTTAATTCACCCATCCACAAATTAAGGCCTTAAATAAAACAAAGTAATTGCATGCACTGCAAAAAAATTGACAATCTTCCTCTATTTTTGTCTTCTAACATAAATATCGAAACATTCTTAAATCAAGATAATTCACTTGCGATGCAAATGTAAAATAACATCTTGAAAATGAACTAGTTTATGCTTAAAACAGAAGCTAATATATCAATAGGGAATGAAAACTAGTTGTTCCTTGATTTTTGAGCCCATTGTCAGATTTGTTCTTGTAATCATAAAACCTCACGTCTCTTAAAGAGGTTACTTAAAAAAGCTTTGCATTAGATCTACACTGCTTTGATTTTGTTGCCTCATGCTTTAATGATCAGGTACAAATAATACGTTAAGAACATAAGAACAGCACCGTTTACAGCTATAGACATGAGAGCTGTCAAGCGATTAATCACATCCAAAATAAAGTTTTTATTTACATAATATGTGTATGTACTGTTTATTTATGTATATATATATACACTCACAGTATATATTTAGAAAATATTTGCATGTTAATATTAATATTTAATATATAAACATAATTTGTCTTAAATATATACATAATAAATAAACTTGCTATATTATGTAAACAAAAAAATAATTTTTATGTGATTAATCATTTAACAGCACTTCTAGAAATGAATAGCACCATATTCAAAGGGTCAAGAGGTTTCTATGAAACAAATTACAAATTTCAGTCTGTTTTCAGAGAAAATATGGGCTTATTAAAATAATGACAGATCTTTATGAAAAAACTAAAATCGGTGAAACTTTCTCAAGATTTAAAGCTATATGAATAGATGAAGATATAGCATATTTATAGGATATACACACACATGCATATATATATATATGTATGTGTGTGTGTGTGAGAAGAGTTATTCATTTGCAAAAACATAACTTTTAAAGTTTTTAACAAAAATCAGATTTATTTTATTGTGCATTCCAATTAATCTTAATCCAGCTGCATTTGGGTTATTTTGACTAGCTAACTAACACAATAAAAAATCATAAATAACAAAATAAATCGAGTTATGTTTTTGCAAATAAACTCTTCATATGTTTTTAAGCTGTCAAGATAAAGCATCTTATATCATTAGGTACTGTAAATAAACAGTAGTGCTCTACATATAAGACGAGGTATATATAAAATACATCATATTTTGTTGAACTACCTGTAGATTTTCACAGCTCATCAAATCAGCTGTTTGCCTGGAAATGTCCGACATTTGAATCATTTCAATGGTTTTCTCTGGACGACTCAGATTCTTCCTAATACCAGCAATAAACCCATAACGACGACAGTAACGAGCAGAACGCCGCTGATGAGACCGATGCGGATCCAGGGAATCTCATCCGAGAGCAGCTGACCTGAGAGGAACATCTCACATTAAACACACACAGCACTCAAACTGGAGAAGATGCTGAGCCTGATGTTTTCTTATCCTACAGTTTAGAGACTTACCAGAAACGGTGCCTGTCTCTGGGACTGACGGCTCTGGCGTCTCTACAATAGTGTTAAAAGAGACACACACAGACTTAGAGGAATAAAACTACTACATAATCATTATAATATTAATCATACATTCAATTGTTCAACTTATTTTAACGAATTCAAGTAAAAACATAAGCTGCCATGACTCTATTGCGCATAATC
>CM049822.1:40872533-40897533 GCA_027422435.1 Schizopygopsis pylzovi | reverse complement strand
TACATATCATATTTGTTGTACTGCCCTTATGTTAAAGGCCTATTTATTGAACTATTGTTTTGTTTTTTAAACTATTGTTTTACTGCAATTTTTACTGTAATACGGTATAAAAATATATTGTAATACTATTCTAAAAAATGAGATATAATTGAACCATATAATTATTTTAAATAATTCTATACTTTCTAAACTAACTTGTGAATTTAATAAAAATTCAGAGGGAAACTCACTTTTGTTGTTTGTTTGTTTGTTTGCTTGTTTTAAGTGACACGCCTTATTCTACACAACAACTGGCTCAACCAATAGCGTGAGTTGGGGGCGTGGCTATCAATTTCAACCAATGGCTAAGCAGCAGCAGAAAGCGTTTTGGCATATTAATTATGTATTTTATCTTTAAATATTTTGGCTGCAATAGCAAAGCCAACAGAAATGATATAATTCAGACATAAATATTTTTAATTTCAAGAGAATCATCAAAACAGATTATTATTAATTAGTAATAATAACAATAAATAAATTGTTAGTAGTGCTGTCATGCGATTAATCCAAAACAAACGTTTTTGTTTACATAATATATGTGTGTGCACTTTGTATATTTATAATGTAGGCCTGTGTATAAGTATACACACATACAGTATATATTTTGAAAATATGTACATGTATATATTATATTCATATAATCGATATTATATATAAACATATTTAATATATTAACATAAGATATTTTTTTGAAATATATACATGCATGTGTACACAGCACACACACATATAGTATGTACACAAAAGCTTTTATTTTGTATTAATCGCATTAATCGTCTGAAGAGTTCTGTAAGGTTACCCCGGACCGTGAGCGCGTGTGTCTCCGGGAATCCGCTCCGCGGCGCCTCGTAGTCGGTGCTCTTGTAACGGCACTGATACACGCCCCGGTCGAGAACACGGACTGACCGGATGCTCAGCGAGAAGATCCCGCGACTGATGTCGTGTTTGGCCGGTAACCTCAGGTGGCTGTAATCGACACTGACGTCCATCTGTCCAGAGCTCAAGCGCAGGATTTCTCTCTCGTCCTTCAGCCACTGGAGGTACACGGCTTCCCAAGGTTTGTTTTTAGGGATGTTTCCAAAGCAGACCAAAGTGACATCGTCTCCTTCAAACACTTGAACATGATCGAGGAAAACCGCAGGTGCTGCGAGAGAGAGAGAGAGAGAGAGAGAGAGAGAGAGAGAGAGAGAGAGAGAGAGAGAGAGAGAGAGAGCGAGCGAGAGAGGAGAGAGAGAGAGAAGAGAGGAGAGAGAGAGAGAGGAGAGAGAGAGAGCGAGAGAGAGAGAGAGAGAGAGAGAGAGGAGAGAGAGAGGAGAGAGAGAGGGGAGAGAGAGAGAGAGAGAGAGAGAGAGAGAGAGAGAGAGAGAGAGAGGAGAGAGAGAGAGAGAGAGAGAGAGAGAGAGAGAGAGAGAGAGAGAGAGAGAGAGAGAGAGTGGTGAGAGAGAGAGAGAGAGAGAGAGAGAGAGAGAGAGAGTGAGAGAGAGAGAGAGAGAGAGAGAGAGAGAGAGAGAGAGAGAGAGAGAGAGAGAGTTTTATATTATACCTGTTCAAGCTTTTATTACAGGAAGACTGATATTATGGATTCATCAAAGGTTCAAAACAGGTTCTGATATCAAAAGAGGACCTTTGGTGAAATCTTTGTATTTATTAACAAGAGAGACACGTTTACTATTTTCCCCAGAACTTTTAATTTTATGAAAAATGTTTAGTGCTGTCAAACGATTAATCGCATCCAAAATAAAAGTTTTTATTTACATAATAAAAGTGCGTATACTGTGTGTATTTATTATGTATATATATAAATACAAACACATACATGTATGTATTTAAGAAAAATATGTTATGTTTATATATTAAATATATTTATATATAATGTAAAATATACGAATATAAATGATATACATGTAAATATTTCCAAAATATATGCTGTGTGTAAGTGTATATATACATAATAAATATTCACAGTACACACACATATATTATGTAAACAAAAACTTTTATTTTGGATGTGATTAATCGTTTGACAGCATATTTTTTTTTATATTAAATCAATTTTTATACTAAACAGCAGTTCACAAACCCTGTATAATTAAATATTAGTGATTTATTTTATTTTATTTTATTTGAACCGAACAGCCAATTCGCAAACTCTGTACAATTAAAATGATTAATTAAAAGTTCTTCACTGCAAATTTATTGAGGAACCTATATTTGTAAGAATTTCATTTTTTGGATCATTCTCAGAAAACTGTCCCATTTGTGCCCATGAAAAAAAACATGATAATATAAAAAATATCTATACTGTATAATAGTTTACAGAAATAAAGTCAATTCTGAAACACTATCATTATTTTAGTATCATTTAAATAATAATATAGTTTTATATTTTGAAATAGTTTTTATTTTTAGTTACATTTAAATAATAATTTATTTAGTTAAATTTATAGATAAAGTTATAATAATTTTGTTATGCTTTTGTCAATTTGTGAATTTCATAAGTTTTCTCCATATAGTGTTTATTCGTTTTTATTTCGATTTTAGTTTTAGTTATTTTAGTACAGCAAGTTAAATGAGAAATCTAGTTTTGGCAACCAGATTATTTAAAATATATATATATTAAATTAATATTTTAAACATTTATTTCATTTCAACATTTTTTGTTTTGCTTATTTAAAACAATGACAAATATATTTTTAGTGTGGTTAATAACCCTGGTCCAGGGTTAAACATATGATTAGTAACGATAAATAATTATTGATATGAATCACATGTGTTGTATGCAATTATTGTAATCAATGAAAACACATTAGTTAACCACTAATCTATAATAAATAATGATGTTCCTCAGTGTCTATGGCAGTTATACTTTAAGCCTAACCGTTCAGAAGATCCTTTCTGCAAACTAAACAATACAAACTAATGAAGGCACTGTTTCTTGAGGTGTTTTTACATTTATAACTGTAACTGTGAGTTGCTGTACTTACTCGACACTTGTAGTAACACAGAGCAAATGGGTTTTGTTCCCTCCCAGAGACATTCATATATCTCTCCATCGTTCAGCATCACATCTGACAGAATGAGGGAGAAGTCCTCAGACTCTGCAGGATCGCTGAGGAAGTTCACCCGATCTTCAAAACCTCTCCCGACCGTGACGACGTCTCCTCGGAGCGAGATCACGTCTTTGCCTATCGCCTCCCAGTGAACGTGCAGCTCTTCCACAGGTAACCCTGAACCATTACAGGCCAAGATCACGCTTTCTCCAACATACGCCTGCACCTCCGACGCCTGAAGGTACAAACCTAGACAGACTGGAGGAGGAGATGCAGGAATTCTTCAAACCAGGGCTTTTAAAAGGAAGAGTTCACCCAAAAATGAAAATTAGCTTGAAGTGAATGGGTGCCGTCAGAATGAGAGTCTGATAAAAACATCACAATAATCCACACCACTCCAGTTCATCAGTTAATATCTGAAGAAGACAAAAGCTGAAACAAATCCATCAAGATGTTTTCAACTAAAATACGAGTCCATAATCCATAATAATGTTTCATTCAGTGAAAAAGTGTCTGGTCTGAATCAGGAGAGAAATCTGCACAGATCAAGCACTGTTTATAAACCAAAACAGTTTTGTTATATAATAATGCATATGTTGCAGGATTTTGATGTGAAAGACGACAGGAGATGGGCTTTTTCACTGGAGGAATTATGGATTGTGGACTCATATTTTAGTCGGAAAAGTTAAAAATATCTCAATGATGGATTTGTTTCTCCTCTAGATGTTAACTGATGGACTGGAGTGGTGTGGATTATTGTGATGTTTTTATCAGACTCTCATTCTGACGGCACCCATTCACTGCAGAGCATCTATTGCTGAGACACTGATACAGAGACATATTTCTCCAAATCTGATGAAGAAACAAACTATATCTATATTTTGGATGGCAAAAATCTACATATTTTTATTTTCGGTTGACACTAATATACACAGACACTAAACAGAGGAAATGTATTACTTACCCTTGAGGGCCAGAATAAAAATGAATATAGTCCCAAGAATATGCATTTCCTCTCAGAAAACCTGCTAAATAAAGACGTATTAAATATGAATAATCAGGTGTATTGAGGTGGAGCAGGCGTGCACGTGGTGGGGGTGTGTCGAGGTGGAGCAGGAGTGCACGTGGTGGGGGTGTGTAGAGTGGAGCAGAAATGCAGTTAAATCCAGATTTGTAACGCTAATAGGATAAAGCTACTCTAAATGATAAATGTAAAGATGTAAATGTCAAGTGCACGTGTGGGGGTGTGTGAGAGTTGAAGCAGAAGTGCACGTGGTGGGGGTGTGTAGAGTGGAGCAGGAGTGCAGTGGTGGGGGTGTGTCGAGGTGGAGCAGGAGTGCACGTGGTGGGGGTGTCGAGGTGGAGCAAGAGTGCACGTGGTGGGGGTGTTGTCTGAGGTGGAGCAGGAGTGCACGTGGTGGGGGGTGTCGAGGTGGAGCAGGAGTGTACGTGGTGGGGGTGTGTTTGAGGTGGAGCAGGAGTGCACGTGGTGGGGGTGTGTAGAGTTGAAGCAGAAGTGCACGTGGTGGTGGTGTGTAGAGTTGGAGCAGGAGTGCACGTGGTGGGGGTGTGTCGAGGTGGAGCAGGAGTGCACGTGGTGGGGGGGTGTCGAGGTGGAGCAGGAGTGCACGTGGTGGGGGTGTGTCGAGGTGGAGCAGGAGTGCACGTGGTGGGGGTGTGTTGAGGTGGAGCAGGAGTGCACGTGGTGGGGGTGTGTCGAGGTGGAGCAGGAGTGCACGTGGTGGGGGTGTGTAGAGGTGGAGCAGGAGTGCACGTGGTGGGGGTGTGTCGAGGTGGAGCAGGAGTGCACGTGGTGGGGGGTGGAGCAGGAGTGCACGTGGTGGGGGTGTGTCGAGGTGGAGCAGGAGTGCACGTGGTGGGGGTGTGTTGAGGTGGAGCAGGAGTGCACGTGGTGGGGGTGTGTAGAGGTGGAGCAGGAGTGCACGTGGTGGGGGTGTGTGAGGTGGAGCAGGAGTGCACGTGGTGGGGGTGTGTAGAGGTGGAGCAGGAGTGCACGTGGTGGGGGTGTGTCGAGGTGGAGCAGGAGTGCACGTGGGGGGGGTGTGTTGAGGTGGAGCAGGAGTGCACGTGGTGGGGGTGTGTCGAGGTGGAGCAGGAGTGCACGTGGTGGGGGTGTGTCGAGGTGGAGCAGGAGTGCACGTGGTGGGGGTGTGTCGAGGTGGAGCAGGAGTGCACGTGGTGGGGGTGTGTCGAGGTGGAGCAGGAGTGCACGTGGTGGGGTGTGTCGAGGTGGAGCAGGAGTGCACGTGGTGGGGGTGTGTGAGGTGGAGCAGGAGTGCACGTGGTGGGGGTGTGTCGAGCAGCAGAAGGATCCTCTAATAGACTCACACAAACGCTTTATTTAATGGTGCTGACGTGTGTCACCCTGAGCCTGAAACCAGAGCCACACAAAGCCCTCCAGACCCCGCAGTCCATGATCTCACTAGCTTCTCCGTTAGAAAACATATTAGTTTTACTTTTTGTTTGATACCAAATTATATATATTATTATAGATATAAATGTTAGACACAATGCAGTAATAGTTAGTCTAAAGCTCAAGGGATTTGAGCCATTATTGATTCAAAAATTAATTTGAGTATTTATATACTATTAGTATTTAATATTTAGAGTTAGCTTATATTTTTATTAGTGTTTTAAAAATCTATTTAACTTGCATTTTTGTTTTATTAATGTTAGTGCTGCAGCTTAATCTAATTTATTATTTACAATTTAATTTATATTTTATTTTACTTATTTTAATTAATTTTATTATCAAATTTACATCAAATTTTTTTTTTTGCCAAGGTAAGAATTTAAACATTTTTTGATAAGGATTAAAACTCTGGTTATGAAGTTTAGTCATTGAAATAAGAGATTTAACCTGTATTTGACTATTTATGTTAACTGATAGTGTATGCATCAGATTCATTTTATATTAGTACATTATGTTTGATGGAAAGGTGAAAGAAAAACTAAACCTGAAATAAATGAATGCATTGATAGACTGTATTAAATATGACATATTTCAGACTGTGTTACATACAATATATTAAATTGAATTTAAGTTATTTGTATAACGATTTGATACAAATCATTGCAAAGCAGCTTTACAGAACGTATTAAGTATTACGTATTATATTTAGAAATATGTTATTAGTGGTGAGTGACTGGCAGAAATACAGTAAGAATCACGCAGTTATGTTTCTACATGTAATCAGACGGTGAACATATATATGAACATATCTTGATTTCACCTTTTCAATTTCGTTGCTTAATTTGGTTTCTTTTGAGTAATTCATGATAAATAAAATGAGCATTCAGCAGTGAAATGAGATGTTTCTCCTATAGTGTTAATCAATATCATGGTATTACCATCATTGCACCGTAGTAAAGCCACAGTACACTGAAGTATGTTCCTGTGGCTCAGCGGTTAGAGTATTGTGTTAGCAGCGCAAAAGGTTGTGGGTTCGATTCCCAGTGAACACATGTACTGATAAAAAACACTATAGCCTAAATGCACTGTAAGTCACTTTGGATAAAAGCGTCTGCTAAATGCATAAATGAAGTGCAGGATAAATGAGGGAGTTAAACAGCACTTACCAAGTGTTTTTAAGCCACTCTCGCCTCGTCTTGAGTTCAATCACAATGAGGGACGAGTCACATGCTGAACCGAGAGAACATGAATCCAGGGGTCTGTCCGAGAATGTCATGCTGCTTTATGTTTAGGGCTCGAGGTGTCATGGGTGCTGAATTATGACCTGATGCATTACACTGCAGTAATGCCATTACCTTTACAATACTTCAGTGCAGTCGCATGGGTTTATAGCTTGTCTTGATTCTGTTCTTCATGCACGTGTAAGTCGTGGCTGTGAAACATTAGACGTGGAGACACACGGATCATCTTCTGAATGATGGACTCTCTTGGCTTGACTTCAAGTATTTACGCTCTTCAACACTCCTGGCTCTATTTTAAGACAAGCACGACTGATCTGATTCACACGAGGACACAAAGACCGAGCCGTTTGGAGAAACCTGATTGCTTTTATCCACAGTGACTTATGAATATGTGCAGGTTTTTGTTATTTCATGTTTTATTCTGCCTGCTGCTCTTACATCTAGCAGACGCTTTTACTTAAAGAGTCTTACACATGAGACCAGAAGCAATCAAGATCAACAAAAGAGCAATGACACTATAACAAGACCCAGCTTAACAACGCAGTACACTTCACATGTTTATTAATTAATACAAAGAAAAGATAGAATCGAGCAAGCTAGTATTCGTTTTTAAAAAGAAAACTAGTTAATAAATGAATAGAGTGCACGTCTAAACGAGGCAAGTATTTTTAAAAGAATAGAATTAGCATAGAGATATATTAAACTGCATGTGTTTAAAGGCTAAAAATATTAATGTCACCTACTAAAATGTGCATATCATTAAATATTTTAAAATTTAAATATTATATATATATATTCATTTATTTCTATCATGACATTAAATCTTATCTGACAGTTTAGTTTTTATATAATTTCACACTGAAAATGGTCTTTTATGGCCCTAAAATGCAATAAATACATATTTATTAGGGTTTCAGATTCTTTTTTTATTTATTTATATTTTAAAAAAGGTTTCACAACTCAAAATAAAATCAGTAAATAACTACATCTATCTTTCTATTACTAAATTACACTATTTTAATATATATAAATTGAAGGAACATAAATGATATAAACACTACACATAAAATTATTTACTCAAATCAATATTTCATATGTATTTATAGTAGGAATGTAATTAACACAGTGATTATTTCTTCTTCCACACATTGAAATGCACGCTTCATAAAAGTTTGCTCTGTGCTTTTTTGCACTCATAAATGACAATATTATGAGAAATACAAAGCACTTCAACTTATTCATTTAATACAAGTGTGATAAATACACTGCCAAATATGATTTCAACAGTCAAAAATATAACCACGAAAGCTCTTTACATGTTACTTCACAAGGAAGTCATTAGTTGTTTCTTATCAAGAGACGCTGATTAAAAATGTTACAGTTTAAAACATTATTACAGCCCATAAAAATAAAACTGACAACAGCTAAAAGCTACACAGTGTCTATAAAGATGAAGAGAGTGTGTGAGCGTCACTGGAAGCCTGACAGATATTAATAGAGCCGGTCAGCTCTCTGTTAATGTTTCTCAGGACTTCCAGCTGTATGAATACTCTCTCATGTGCAGCTGTCGGAGCGCGCTCTTTCCCAGCATGCTCGGCGTGACCAGCTGCTGAATGGAGCTCTGCTGGAGACCACACCTGCCCAGATCCAGCGCCACAGACTCCTGAAACCAGAGCGGATCAGAGCATGAGCGCTTCGGACTACACAGACATGATACAACTAAAGGCAAGGCAAGGCAAGGCAAGGCAAGTTTATTTGTATAGCACATTTCATACACATTGGTAATTCAAAGTGCTTTACATAAAAGAAAGTGAAATAATCATTCACAGCAATAAAAACAAGAAGTTAAAAATAATAAAACAAGGAGTTTTAAAATGATATAGAAATTGATTTAAAATGAGATTTAAAACAGTTAAATAGAAAATGATTATACATAAAATACAATGCAGTCAGTTCGGACGTAGCACAGCGCTCATTCAACAAATGCACAGCTAAATAGATGAGTTTTGAGACTGGATTTAAATGTGGCTAATGTTTTAGCACATCTGATCTCTTCTGGAAGCTGGTTCCAGCTGCGGGCGGCATAATAGCTAAAAGCGGACTCCCCTTGTTTTGTGTGAACCCTTGGTATTTCTAACTGACTCGACCCTAATGATCTGAGTGGTCTGTTAGGTTTATATTCAGTGAGCATATCTGACATATATTTAGGTCCTAGGCCATTGAGCGACTTATAAACGAGTAGAAGTACTTTAAAATCGATCCTAAATGTAACTGGAAGCCAGTGTAAGGACCTGAGGACTGGTGTGATGTGCTCATATTTTCTGGTTCTAGTCAGAATCCTGGCAGCAGCGTTCTGGATGAGCTGCAGATGTCTAATGTCTAACTAAAAGAACATGAACCGTGTAACCTGTGTTTGGGAATGGGTTCACTTTATTTACACATCTGCATTATTTCCAACAGCTTTGTGGACAGATGTTTACAGCAATATTCCGCCAAAATAAAAGCTTTGATTAGGGTCTGAACGCTTGAAAGTGAAGAATCTATGACAGAAATATTATTATTATAACTTAGTGTACGATAAATAAATTATATTTTCATATACAGTACATTTTAAATTTACAACAAAAATACATTTCGAAATAGTTTTTCATAGTTAGTTAAAACTAGCAAAATTAGACTTATTATTTTAGAAACTTAAATCAACTCAAATATGTATTTCTATAATAATATATTAATTAAAACGACAATTTAGTAGTAAACAATAAAATATAAATTATTAACTATAAAAAACAATAAAAACAATTTTTTACCACGTTACCTGGCGTTCTTTAAACAATTTTTTATTGAAAACTACTACTACTCAAATAATAAAAATAAACAAATATGATACAAAATATCATATAAAATAATTTTTATTTTTGCATGCAGCCATAAAGAATAATAAATAAATAAATAAATACACTTATATTTATAAAACCATGTATATTTTATCTGTTTACTAGTATGTCATGTGACTGATAGCCAACATCAGCGAAGCATGAATATGCAAATGTATTGTTTAATTGAAATATTTTAATTTCAGGGGTATTTTAAGAAAATAAGAAGTATGCCTGACAATAAAAAAGTTTGGGATTTCCTGGACTAGAATTTGAATGCTTTTGCACACTGAAAAAAATATTATTTTGTGTGTTTTTACTGAAATATTATTCCGTTTTTTTACTTTAAAACTTCATATTTAGTTCAATGTGTGACGTACGGTTTCTTTGTAATTATTTGGGAAATGTACTATCAAATTGTGAAAGTAGTTTGAAAGTAAATCTTGTTTCTCCAGTGTAAATAAGAGAAATGTGCCCTGGTCACGATGAGTGCATGAGTTTGAGCGCACCAGCTGCTGAGGGTCCGAGGTCTGGCCGAGGGGCACGTTCAGGACGGCCGTGGGCTCGTGGGTGTAGAGACCCACAGAAAACTCTCCTCTCTGAGCGGGTTTGAGGAGCTGCGTCAGCGCGTGGAGCGTGTGGGGCATGATGGGTCCCGTCACCTCCAGACTGCACACGTCCTGATAGCCCGCTCTCACCAGAGTCTTCACATTCACGGCCCGGGCCTGACACACAGAGACACACCACTGTCATTAGAAAAATACATGATGTAACCCCAGTCCAGTGATAGCGTCAATATACTGATGCTGGTCAAACAGAAATATATACGAAATATAAATACAATAACATTATAATTAAAGTAAATTAAAAGTGACAAAAAATTCAATAAATGTCAATAAAACTTACAAAATAAGAAAAAAAAAAAAATTAGAATACAAGAAAATGTAAAAATTAAACAATATAAAATTATTAATGAAAATAAAAAAGTTTAAACAAAATAAAAATACAATATAAAAGTAAAATGCAATAAATGTAAATAAAACTTAAAAAATAAGAAATAAAAAACAAATATAGAATACAAGAAAATGTAAAAATTAAACAATATATAAAAAAAAATAGTTTAACAAAATAAAAATACAATATAAAAGTAAAATGAATGTAAATAAAACTTAAAAAATAAGAAATAAAAAACAAATATAGAATACAATAAAATGTAAAAATTAAACAATATATAAAAAAAAATAGTTTAACAAAATAAAAATACAATATAAAAGTAAAATGAATGTAAATAAAACTTAAAAAATAAGAAATAAAACAACAAATATAGAATACAATAAAATGTAAAAATTAAACAATATAAAAAAAACAAAAAAAAAAATTAAAATACAATATAAAAGTAAAATGCAACAAATGTAAATAAAACTTAAAAAATAAGAAATAAAAAAAAAATATAGAATACAATCAAATGTAAAAATTAAACAATAAAAATAAATAAATAAAAATAAAATATAAAAGTAAAATGCAACAAATGTAAAAAATAAATAAATTGAATACAATAAAATGTAAAAATTAAATATAAAATTCAAAATGAAAATAAAAAAGGTTTAACAAAATAAAAATACAATATAAAAGTAAAATGCAATAAATGTAAATAAAACTTAAAAAATAAGAAATAAAAAACAAATATAGAATACAATAAAATGTAAAAATTAAACAATATAAAATTCAAAATGAAAATAAAAAAGTTTAACAATACAATATAAAAGTAAAATGCAATAAATGTAAAAAAAAAAAGAGTACAATAAAATGTCAAAATTAAACAATATAAAATTCAAAATGAAAATAAAAAGTTTAACAAAATAAAAATACAATATAAAAGTAAAATGCATGTAAATAAAACTTAAAAAATAAGAAATAAAAACAAATATAGAATACAAGAAAATGTAAAAATTAAACAATATAAAATTCAAAATGAAAATAAAATAAAAAGTAAAAAAATAATACAATATAAAAGTAAAATGCAATAAATTTAAAAAGGAAAACAAAATGCTATAAATAAAACTAAAATACAAAACAAAATACAATATAAAACAATACAAATACAATGACAAAATATAAAGTAAATTTAAATACAATAAATAATGCAAAAGTGAAAAATGACATGCAATAAAATACAAAATTATAAAACAATAAATAAACAATATTAATAAAAGTACAATAAAGCAAAATAAATAAAATAAAAATACAGAACTTTTAGTAAAGTATGAATAGATCAGTCAGTGCTAAGAATGCTGAGAAGGTGAAGCCCGAGGCCCCGTACCTGGAGCGCGTGCAGTGTGGCCCCTCGGAAGGCTGTAGGGGCCAGTAGAGTCGGAGGAAGCCCCGCCTGAGAACCGGCTCCGGCCACC
The DNA here is from genome assembly GCA_027422435.1 of Schizopygopsis pylzovi. NCBI lineage: Eukaryota > Metazoa > Chordata > Actinopteri > Cypriniformes > Cyprinidae > Schizopygopsis > Schizopygopsis pylzovi. The sequence goes on along the minus strand of CM049822.1, from coordinate 40,885,485 downwards.
AAACTCTTACAGTTAATGAGGAAGTTGAGCAGCGTGAAGGTGTTCGAACCCTCCACCAGCACCACGGACTCCGGTCGGTGGTCCAAACACACCTCTCTGTGCTCCTTACGACTGCGGCGTGACTTAAGGAACGAGATCAGGTGAACTGAGCTTTGGGCTAATAAACACATGAGGGCATGTTCCATGTGGAGTTTAATACTTCACTAGAACTAACACCATTAAATAAACATGTTTGTTACTTTAGATAAAATAAATGTCATTTATGCACTTTTTAACACCATTTTCATATCGATCTCAGAGTAAATGACACAAAGTATACAATTAACCAAGTTATATTATAGACGTTTCATATCTACACTAGTACAATCATGTGATATATTTATAAATAAAACACACCTCTGAATAAAACCGTTGTCTGTTTACATTAAAAACAGTATAATTAATAAAATATCAAATAAATGTGGAGTAAAATTATTTATTTAAACATTAACTTATTTGAATTCAGCTTCAAATCTTAAGTTTAAGTACTAAATATTACTTTAATTTTCGTCATTTAGCAGACGCTTTTATCCAAAGTGACTTACAAATAAGAGAAAGTGACAATATAAGTTAAAACTCTAAAAATACTATATATACACATTTAAGAATAAAGAAATTTAATCAAATGACAAATACATACAAAAACATTTAAAAAAAAAAAAAAAAAAACCTAAAAAATATTCAAAATATTAAAACAACAAAAGGTATGAGTATAAAAAATATTCTAACGTAACACTAAGCCAAAATATTAAACCAAAATTAAATTAATAAATACAAATTAATAAATACTTTACATATTTAACAAAATAAAAACAAATAAAAATGACAAAAAACAACAAAAATGATAATCTATAACTAAAATTAATTTCATTAAATGAAGAAAATATATTTGTAATCAGTGGCGGCTGGTCAATAGGGGGTGCAATAAGTAAAAAATATATCGCAAATATTAACTAAATAAAATAATTTAGTCATAGCATTCTACTGTTAGTTATATTATAATTTATTGAAAATCAAAAAATCTAAACTATATGTCTTTCATGTTTGTGTGCGGGCGCCGGACTAATGAGTGTGTATGTAGGTACACAAACTTTTCAAAAGCATGTGATTTGAGGCTAAGCTCTAATTGGCTGGTTTCAAACTGTCCTTGGGGCGCAGGCTCCTCCCACTTTTGTTGTTAGAGCGAATCAATATTGTTTATGTTTGGCCTCGTGTGATTGGACCGTTCTCAACGACTCTCGTTCCACTCAGCAGCAGCTCGTTAGTTGACAGACAGGTACTAATTAATGTGGAAGCAAGCGCAATATCTCCAGATGAAAGACAATTCGGTTTTATCTTTACAAAAATACCGTTCACAAGGCGTTCGGATGAAGAAAAAAAAAGATCAAGGAGCTTGGACCAGATCGCCCGTACTTTCAGTTTGTTTGTGCCCCCCCAAAAAAATTAGCACCAGCCGCCACTGATTGTAATATACACAATTAGATCATTGAGGTTTCATTAGTAAAGAAAGCACTGCATAAACACATGATTGTGAAGGATACAGTTTGATAGAAATGGCATCTGGCTTCTTGATCTTGTCTTGGACGCCCATCTCCTTCAGCCAGGAAAATCCACCGTCATCATCATCATCTTCATCACCATCCTCCTCCTCCTCGTCCTCACTGTGCTCACTTAACCTGTCAAATCAGAGACGACGAATGCATTGAGCACTGAAAGCAGATGAGCATCCATCAGCGGAGACCGGTCCTGTACTCACCCCCCCGCGCTCTCACTCCGCTCCCTGCTCTTCTTCTTCTCCTCCAGCAGAGGGAGAGAGAACTCTATCCCTGAACACAAACACAGATCCGACACGAGACTTCAGGAAACAGAAACATTACAGTGACACGGACTCTGTTCACGGAGCTAAAACCACCGCACTTCAAGTTTGAGTAAACCACGTCAAAGGTGCGATGAGACACGTTCAAAATATGATTCAACGTATTTATCGTCATTTCTCAAAAAAATAAATAAAGGGATACAAAGAGACATTTACTATTTTATCAGAAAATAAAATGTACACTTGATTTTTAAATATTTCTGCATCAAAATGTAATTATGTATAGTTTTTTTTTTTATAATTATATATACACATATATACACACACACACACACGCATATACACACACACACACACACACACACGCATATACACACACACACACGCACACACACACACGCATATACACACACGCGCATATACACACACGCGCATACACACACGCGCATATACACACACGCGCATATACACACACGCGTATGAGGGGCCGTTCAAGCCATAATTCATTCTGGCACTCTCACACACATACATTCTCCATTCACATACATATATTTTTGCACTCACACACACATACATTCTCCTTACACATACATACATTCTCCTTTCACACACACATACATTCTCCTTTCACACACATACATTCTCCTTTCACACACACATACATTCTCCTTACACACACATACATTCTCCTTTCACACACACATTCTCCTTTCACACACACATACATTCTCCTTACACACACATACATTCTCCTTACACACACATACATTCTCCTTTCACACACACATACATTCTCCTTACACGCACATACATTCTCCTTACACACACATACATTCTCCTTACACGCACATACATTCTCCTTACACGCACATACATTCTCCTTACACGCACATACATTCTCCTTACACACACATACATATATATAGAATGTATGTAAAAATTAAACAAAAAAACAAAAACAAAAAAGTTTAACAAAATAAAAATACAATATAAAAGTAAAATGCAATAAATGTAAATAAAACTTAAAAAATAAGAAATAAAAAAACAAATATAGAATACAATTAAATATAAAAATTAAACAATATTAAATTTAAATAAAATACAATATAATACAAAAAGTAAAAATTAAACAATATAAAATAATAATAATAATAATATAAAAGTAAAATGCAATAAATGTAAATAAAACTTAAAAAATAAGAAATAAAAAAACAAATATAGAATACAATAAAATGTAAAAATTAAAAACATAAAAAATATAATAATAATAATAATAAAACAAAAAACAAATATAGAATACAATAAAATGTAAAAATTAAACAATAAAAAAATAAAATAAAAAAAAACATAAAAGTAAAATGCAATAAATGAAAAAAAAAAAAATCAATAAATAAAACAACAAATATAGAATACAATAAAATGTAAAATAAAAATAAAAAAAATAAATAAAAAAAAACACTATAAAAGTAAAATGCAATAAATGAAAAATAATAAATAAATAAATAAATAAATAAAACAACAAATATAGAATACAATAAAATGTAAAAATTAAACAATATAAAAAAAAAATACAATATAAAAGTTAAATGCAGTAAATGTAAATAAAACTTAAAAAATAAGAAATAAAAAAACAAATATAGAATACAATTAAATATAAAAATTAAACAATATTAAATTAAAATAAAATACAATATAATACAAAAAGTAAAAATTAAACAATATAAAATAATAATAATAATAATAATATAAAAGTAAAATGCAATAAATGTAAATAAAACTTAAAAAATAAGAAATAAAAAAACAAATATAGAATACAATTAAATATAAAAATTAAACAATATTAAATTAAAATAAAATAAAATATAATACAAAAAGTAAAAATTAAACAATATAAAATAATAATAATAATAATATAAAAGTAAAATGCAATGTAAATAAAACTTAAAAAATAAGAAATAAAAAAACAAATATAGAATACAATAAAATGTAAAAATTAAAAACATAAAAAATATAATAATAATAATAAAACAAAAAACAAATATAGAATACAATAAAATGTAAAAATTAAACAATAAAAAAATAAAATAAAAAAAAACAAAAGTAAAATGCAATAAATAAAAAATAAATAAAAATCAATAAATAAAACAACAAATTTTATACAATAAAATGTAAAAAAAATAAAAAAAAATAAATAAAAAAAAAACACTATAAAAGTAAAATGCAATAAATGAAAAATAATAAATAAATAAATAAATAAATAAATAAAACAACAAATATAGAATACAATAAAATGTAAAAATTAAACAATATAAAAAAAAAAATACAATATAAAAGTTAAATGCAGTAAATGTAAATAAAATTTAAAAAATAAGAAATAAAAAACAAATATAGAATACAATAAAATGTACAAATTAAACAATATTAAATTCAAAATGAAAATAAAATAAGTAATAAAATAAATTCAATATAAAAGTAAAATGCAATAAATTTAAAAAGGAAAACAAAATGCTATAAAAAAAATACAAATACAATGACAAAATATAAAGTAAATTTAAATACAATAAATAATGCAAAAGTGAAACATGACATGCAATAAAAAACAAAATTATAAAACAATAAACAATATTAATAAAAGTACAATAAAGCAAAATAAATAAAAATAGAGAACTTTTAGTAAAGTGTGAATAGATCAGTCAGTGCTAAAAGGATGTGACGAAGGTGAAGCACGAGGCCCCGTACCTGGAGCGCGTGCAGTGTGGCCCCTCGGAAGGCTGTAGGGGCCAGTAGAGTCGGAGGAAGCCCCGCCTGAGAACCGGCTCCGGCCACCAAACTCTTACAGTTAATGAGGAAGTTGAGCAGCGTGAAGGTGTTCGAACCCTCCACCAGCACCACGGACTCCGGTCGGTGGTCCAAACACACCTCTCTGTGCTCCTTACGACTGCGGCGTGACTTAAGGAACGAGATCAGCTGAACTGAGCTTTGGGCTAATAAACACACGAGGGCATGTTCCATGTAGAGTTTAATACTTCACTAAAACTAACACCATTAAATAAACATGTTTGTTACTTTAGATAAAATAAATGTCATTTATGCACTTTTTAACACCATTAAGACTATTTTCATATCGATCTCAGAGTAAATGACACAAAGTATACAATTAACCAAGTTATATTATAGACGTTTCATATCTACACTAGTACAATCATGTGATATATTTATAAATAAAACACGCCTCTGAATAAAACCGTTGTCTGTTTACATTAAAAACAGTATAATTAATAAAATATCAAATAAATGTGGAGTAAAATTATTTATTTAAACATTAACTTATTTGAATTCAGCTTCAAATCTTAAGTTTAAGTACTAAATATTACTTTAATTTTAGTCATTTAGCAGACGCTTTTATCCAAAGTGACTTACAAATAAGAGAAAGTGACAATATAAGTTAAAACTCTATAAATACTATATATACACATTTAAGAATAAAGAAATTAAATCAAATGACAAATACATACAAAAACATTTAAATAAAAAAAAAAAAAAGCTAAAAAATATTCAAAATATTAAAACAACAAAAGGTATGAGTATAAAAATTATTCTAACCTAACACTAAGCCAAAATTAAATTAATAAATACAAATTAATAAAAACTTTACACATTTAACAAAATAAAAACAAATAAAAATGACAAAAAACAACAAAAATGATAATCTATAACTAAAATTAATTTCATTAAATGAAGAAAATATATTTGTAATCAGTGGCGGCTGGTCAATAGGGGGTGCAATAAGTAAAAAATATATCGCAAATATTAACTAAATAAAATAATTTAGTCATAGTATTCTACTGTTAGTTAGATTATAATTTATTGAAAATCTAAAAATCTAAACTATATTTCTTTCATATTTGTGTGCGGGGCGCCGGACTAATGAGTGTGTATGTAGGTACACAAACTTTTCAAAAGCATGTGATTTGAGGCTAAGCTCTAATTGGCTTGTTTCAAACTGTCCTTGGGGCGCAGGCTCCTCCCACTTTTGTTGTTAGAGCGAATCAATATTGTTTTTATATGTTTGGCCTCATGTGATTGGTCCGTTCTCAACGACTCTCGTTCCACTCAGCAGCAGCTCGTCAGTTGACAGACAGGTACTAATTAATGTGGAAGCAAGCGCAATATCTCCAGATGAAAGAACATTCGGTTTTATCTTTACAAAAATACCCTTCACAAGGCGTTCGGATGAAGAAAAAAAAAGGATCAAGGAGCTTGGACCAGATCGCCCGTACTTTCAGTTTGTTTGCGCCCCCCCCAAAAAATGTTTAGCACCAGCCGCCACTGATTGTAATATACACAATTAGATCATTGAGGTTTCATTAGTAAAGAAAGCACTGCATAAACACATGCTTGTGAAGGATACAGTTTGATAGAAATGGCATCTGGCTTCTTGATCTTGTCTTGGACGCCCATCTCCTTCAGCCAGGAAAATCCACCGTCATCATCTTCATCTTCATCACCATCCTCCTCCTCCTCCTCGTCCTCACTGTGCTCACTTAACCTGTCAAATCAGAGACGACGAATGCATTGAGCACTGAAAGCAGATGAGCATCCATCAGCGGAGAGCGGTCCTGTACTCACCCCCCCGCGCTCTCACTCCACTCCCTGCTCTTCTTCTTCTCCTCCAGCAGAGGGAGAGAGAACTCTATCCCTGAACACAAACACAGATCCGACACGAGACTTCAGGAAACAGAAACATTACAGTGACACGGACTCTGTTCACGGAGCTAAAACCACCGCACTTCAAGTTTGAGTAAACCACGTCAAAGGTGCGATGAGACACGTTCAAAATATGATTCAACGCATTTATCGTCATTTCTCAAAAAAATAAATAAAGGGATACAAAGAGACATTTACAACCAAAACGATTTAATTTATCAGAAACCGAACAGAACACTTGGTTTTAAATATTTCTGCTTCAAAATGTAATTATGTATAGGTCTTTTTTTAAATAATTATATATATATACACATACATACACACACACACGCCTATACACACACGCATATACACACACACGCCTATACACACACACACACACACACGCCTATACACACACACGCCTATACACACACACACACACACACGCCTATACACACACACACGCCTATACACACACACACGCCTATACACACACACACGCCTATACACACACACACACACACACACACACACACAACAAGCCTATACACACACACACACACACACGCCTATACACACACACACACACACACACACACGCCTATACACACACACGCACACGCCTACACACACACACACACACGCCTATACACACACACACACACACACACACCCGCATACACACACACACCCGCATACACACACACACCCGCATACACACGCACACACACACACACACATGCATATACAAACACACATGCATATACAAACACGCATATACACACACACACACACACGTGTGTGACCCTCTCTGTAAAAACCAGGCTAAAGTCTAAAAACCGAATGATGAGATAGAGCATCAAAGTTTGATTACAAGCTTTAATTTCACTATGATTTCAATCTTTGACATGACCTTACTCAATATTAAAGATACCAATAGTATATTTTTACAGAATGTTCTTTACAATATGAATTTTATGCAGAAAATAGTACATCTAAAAAAAATGACTTAAGCTGGGTTTTCACAGAGTGGGTCATATATATATATATATATATATATACACACTGAATTTACTCAGTGAAGAATGCCACAGAAATGGTAAATGTTTGGATGAATAAATCAAAAGTAGGTCAGTCATTTAATGGGAATCCCGATCTGGACTAGACTAATGACTGTGAATGTTAAAACGCAAAGACGGTTCACATCTCTGTATGTATGAATGCTGGAGACGCGGTTTAGTTTACTACACACACACACACACACCGAAGCACGTGTGACGCTCGCGGTGATTTTGGGCCTCTAGTCTCACTATATGACGACGTAAACACATGAACTCTTCATGAGAATGTTACCGGTTCATTTGAGAAAACTAGCATCATATCATACTGTACACACAGAAACTTCACAAGTTCACCCAACCCTAGCTCTTACCCTCCGCCTTCATGGCCTCGCGCAGCCCTCGAGTGGTGGGGGACAGCAGTGCGCTGATGCCTTTAGCGCCGCTCAGACCGGCCGCTCTGAACAGCACCGTGAACTGATACGAGCACAGATAGAAATACGGACAGAGCCGGGCCTTCAGCAGACTGTAGAGAGACGTCAGACTCACAGACCTGCAACACAGACACACAGAACCTCAGTCAGAGACACACAGGCCAGCGTTTATATTAGTGGTGGGCCGTTATCGGCGTTAACGTGCTGCGTTAACGTGAGACTCTTATCGGCGATAAAAAAAATATCGCCGTTAATCTATTCTCAAAGTTGGGTTGGGAGCTGGGTCTATACTACGCAAGCTATGATGACTTTCACCCTGATATTTTAGCGCGGATGTATACCTAGCCGAATTGCACTGTAGGGGGCGAGAACGAGTCTTCGAACTAGAGGCTCGCAGTCCGTGATGGACAGATTGTTAACGGCTGGTCTATGTGGTAATACAATCGGGCAGGACATCCAAACGCTCACCTATCATTCATCAACCTCAAATATGGCTTTTCATCTGAAAGATGTATGTAGTAGCAACTTTACATGGCCGCTCAATATGATGTTAACTAGAGAAATGTGCGCAATTGAAGTGTTTGTGTGGAAGCGCGTTTGCTGCAGGACAGGCTCCGGTGCGCTCACTTGCTCTTAAAATCTCCGTCATTTTTGGTCATACAGATAAAAGTAGCCTAATACATCTTTCGAATCTGTAAAGACTCTACGTTTATTTGTGTGCACTCAGAATAACAACGAAACGTTGCGCTTTTAAGCAAACAGGATGCGCTTTAGGTCTCATGTGAATTTGAGCGAGAAACTTCGAAACTCGAATATATCTAAAAATACAGTACATAGAAAAATATATCTATAGAGAGTGAAATGTCTAAAAAAAAAAAGAAATAGAAGACGTGTGTGTTAGCATGGATGATTTACATGAACTTGAATCTGTGCAACACTGTGCATAAGATGGCTTTCAGTTCAATATAATAACAAAAAACGACATTTGGGGTTTTTATTCAACTAATAAGGTGGGCACGCTGTGATCTGTACTATATTTTTACTGTAATTGACAGTTATCGGCAAAAAAAAAAAAAAAAAAAAAAACAACACGGGAGTGGGAGGGAATGGGAGTCATTCTTCCGGGAGTGGAACGGGATTTTCCTCCAGTTTTTTCGTGGGATTGGGACTGGAAGAGATTAAAGTTTGTGATGCATTTTGGAAACAGGAGATGCGCCCCTGGTCTAATGCGTCACCTGGCTTGAGAAACCCGTTCTCAAAGACTTACTTTTAGTCATTATTTGGGTAGCACACATATTCTGAATGCCTTCGGCAGAATTCAAATGAGCCATTTTAATCTAGATTAAAAAAATTAATCTATGCCCACCTCTAGTTTATATGCATGCATGCAGGGATATGGGCTTACTATATCACAATCATTTATGGTATTTATTGTGATAACGATACAGATGATGATAATTCAGGGAATCTTATGCATCAACAAAGAAAGCTGTTTCTCCCTAAGGTCCCTTCCTCTTCTCATCGAAGACATGAGAAGCAGTCTCTCGTGCTTGTAATGATGTCTGCGTCTCTCTCTCGGACCGTTTTAAATGCTTCCACACTGCAGACGTGTTTGCTGCATTAGTGCGCGCCTCTATTTGATCGAGTAACATCATTGTTCGGTACAAATTATTCTGTCTTTTCGCTTATTTGGCCGAACACCGAAAGTGTTTTTTTTCCCTATTTTTGGCCGAACATTCGGTGCATCCCTATTAAATACACAATAATTAAGTTATTTTATAATACATTGAAAGCTTTTAAAATTATAAATCAACTAATATATATATATCAATTGCTGATGAGATGCAGTGGTAACCTTAACATATTATTTTAAGATTTTACATTTGTAGATGGTGTAAAGCAAAAGAGTTGTGAAAATTTAGAAAATCTTTACATTACACATTAATGAATAAATCAATGTATATCAAATTAATTAATTAGCAAGTTTCATGTTTGTGATTTTTTTTGTATTCATGTCAGCTATAGCAAAATCAAAACATAGTAGGGCTGTAACGATACACCAAACCCACGATTCGGTTCGTATCACGATTTTTTCGTGGGGGGTGGGAGAAAAAAAAAGAAAGATTTTTAAAACAATATTTTTTATTAAATATCATTTGAAAAATCTTTATAAACTGAACACCAAAGAACAAGATTAACTATGCAAATTATTAACAATATAAATGGTAGGGATGTGCATTTTAAGCAAAAGTAATATTCGATAATCGCTGGGTATTATTCGATTACTCGAAAATCGCACCCCTGGCGTGCATGTACCCACCCACCCACGCACACACACATACACAGAGAGAGAGAAGGAGAGAAACTATTCAGGCTTTTAATCTGTAAGATAACAGTTTTATTAATTAGAGAATAGTCTATCTTAACCTGAGACAATTAATGGTCATAACTTATGATTGCTGAAACATATTAATATAACATAACCGAATGAGGCATTTATTAACAGAACAGTCCGTCGATTATCAACTGCTCATAAGGTTAGGACATTTATATTTTAAAAATGAGCATGAACATTCATAAAAAAATGTAACCGTTTGATTAATTAATTAATGAATATTAGGCTTAAAACATATTACGCTAAACAGAATATCATTCTTAAAACATTAGGCGCTAAAACATATTTTGAACAACCTGAATGACGGCACTTATTATGTGAACATTAATTTTATCGTCTGTCATAACAATAACCTATTTCATATAAGTTATTGATGAGCAAATCATTTATTTGAATTAGCGAGAGTTAGAGAGAGAGGTATGAAAGTTGCGCGTACATGTGCACCTGCATCTGCGCGTCTCTCTCTACAAGCAATGAGGCTTAGTTACTTTAAAAAACGATTTTACCTCCTCATTGCAGAGAAATATAATGTTGCGAGTCAGTAGCCTATCGAAGCTATTTTACTAAGAAAAAGTTCCCGTGCTGTTTGTGCGCTGCGCGATCTCTGATATCTGTGCAATAATGTGTGTGCGCGTGCGTCTATGAAAGCAGCGTAGCCTGCATATAGTTTTGGTTTAGCTACAAACTCGAGCCCGAAGCTATCCATTAAATATTAACGCGGCCCGAAACCCGAAAGGGAAGCAGACCTCTCTTGTGAACAGCCTGAATGACAGCGCTTATTATGTGAACATTATTTTAACGTCTGTCTTTATAACAATAACTTATTTCATATATTAAATGAACATGTTCACATGCTCGGGAAGAAGACGGGAGTGCAATCTGTTCACAATTAGTCCGGGGAACTTTTAATTGAACTAGGGAATGAATATAGATCCCTGCAGTTTATCAGAATTCGCCGCCCGAGTCCGACCAGAGCCCGTGTCTTTCTCTCTCTCTCCCCAACATTATAAATCTGCTTTTGCGGCCATTAAAATAGTTCCGTTTGGTTTTTAATAGCAAAGTGGTCATTAATTCGTTTAGTTTCTTTATTAATTTAATTCAGAAATATGATTGGAGCACGCACGCGATGTCCTTGAGGGGAAAATCTGTGTACCACTAGCTCAACTTTTGCAGGCAGGCGTCACATGATTGGAAAGGTAGTCACGGGGTGTGTCGCGATTCTCCCTTATCACACCGACACAGGATCGTGGATCTGAGTGTCGCGATTTCGGTTTCATATCGCGTATCGTTACAGCCCTAAAACATAGTCATGATTTTATGACATTGATGATGTGATCGCTAGCACACCCTGAGCACATGTGAGTTAATCCTCGTATCGGCATAATTTTACACATCGGGACGATATTTACATTTCAAGCCATTAGCAGCCGATTCCGATATCAGTCTGATAATATCGTGCATCCCTATCACAAACGATACGATCCGTCCCTACTACATGCATGCGTCAGAAACTTCCCAAACTCATCCCTCTCTCGTACCAGTCGCTCATCAGACTCTGCTGCAGCGCGGTGTCCTGCGCCCACGGCACACACTTGCCAGAGAACTTGCGCTCTGCGCCGATCCGCGGGAAGAGCGAGAGCCAGGGCAGCGACGGGTGCTGCCAGTACTGAAGACACTGATGAAACCCCAAACGCAGCTCTGCACAGCCCCGCGGCTCCTGCAACACACACCACACACACTTAAACACACGCTTTATACATCAGAGCTATTTCATCCTATTGTGATGTGAACTGTGTACTTCTGGAAAACTCAAAAACATTTAATAGGAATCAGAAAGAGCTTTATTGCTGAGTGTGTTTGCATATAATTAAGGTAATAAAAAACATGAATAATGAAGAGAATAGACAATAATTATGAGTAACAATAGGAAAAAAATATATACAGAAAATAAAAATGTACCATAGACAGAACTACATGTACTTACTATATGGTTAGGATTAGGTTTAAAGTTACCTGCATGTAATTATGCATAATTTATTGTTCTTATAATAGCAAGTACATGTGAATAGAGAGAGAGAGAGAGAGAGAGAGAGAGGGAGAGAGAGAGAGAGAGAGAGAGAGAGAGGGAGAGAGAGAGAGAGGGATGAATGTTGCGCGTGCATGTGAACCTGCGTCTGCGCGTCTCTCTCTACAAGCAATGAGGCTTAATTACTTCAAAAACAGCGATTTTGCCGCCTCATTGCAGATAAATATAATGTTGTGACTTGCGAGTCAGTAGCCTGTCGAAGCTATTTTACTAATAAAAGTTTCCGTGCTGTTTGTGCGCGATCTCTGATATGTGTGTGCGTGCGTCTATGAAAGCAGCGAAGCCTCTGCATATAGTTTGTTTAGCTACAAACCCGAACCCGACCAGAGCCCGAAGCTATCCATTAAACATTAACCCGAAACCGAGGGTAGCAGACCTCTAGTCCTGACCTGTATTTGAGCAGGTACGCTGGAGAACTCGGCCCTGCAGTGAGAG
>CM049822.1:40847533-40867533 GCA_027422435.1 Schizopygopsis pylzovi | reverse complement strand
TAGAATCGGTCATTTCTGATAGAATCAATCATTTCTGATAGAATCGGTCATTTCTGATAGAATCAATCATTTCTGATAGAATCGGTCATTTCTGATAGAATCAATCATTTCTGATAGAATCGGTCATTTCTGATAGAATCAATCATTTCTGATAGAATCAATCATTTCTGATAGAATCAATCATTTCTGATAGAATCAATCATTTCTGATAGAATCAATCATTTCTGATAGAATCAGTCATTTCTGATAGAATCAATCATTTCTGATAGAATCAATCATTTCTGATAGAATCAATCATTTCTGATAGAATCAGTCATTTCTGATAGAATCAATCATTTCTGATAGAATCAATCATTTCTGATAGAATCGGTCATTTCTGATAGAATCAATCATTTCTGATAGAATCAATCATTTCTGATAGAATCGGTCATTTCTGATAGAATCAATCATTTCTGATAGAATCAATCATTTCTGATAGAATCAATCATTTCTGATAGAATCGGTCATTTCTGATAGAATCAATCATTTCTGATAGAATCAATCATTTCTGATAGAATCAGTCATTTCTGATAGAATCAATCATTTCTGATAGAATCAATCATTTCTGATAGAATCAGTCATTTCTGATAGAATCAATCATTTCTGATAGAATCGGTCATTTCTGATAGAATCAATCATTTCTGATAGAATCAATCATTTCTGATAGAATCAATCATTTCTGATAGAATCGGTCATTTCTGATAGAATCAATCATTTCTGATAGAATCGGTCATTTCTGATAGAATCGGTCATTTCTGATAGAATCGGTCATTTCTGATAGAATCAATCATTTCTGATAGAATCAATCATTTCTGATAGAATCGGTCATTTCTGATAGAATCGGTCATTTCTGATAGAATCAATCATTTCTGATAGAATCGGTCATTTCTGATAGAATCAATCATTTCTGATAGAATCAATCATTTCTGATAGAATCAATCATTTCTGATAGAATCGGTCATTTCTGATAGAATCAATAATTTCTGATAGAATCAATCATTTCTGATAGAATCAATCATTTCTGATAGAATCAATCATTTCTGATAGAATCGGTCATTTCTGATAGAATCAATCATTTCTGATAGAATCGGTCATTTCTGATAGAATCAATCATTTCTGATAGAATCAATCATTTCTGATAGAATCGGTCATTTCTGATAGAATCAATCATTTCTGATAGAATCGGTCATTTCTGATAGAATCAATCATTTCTGATAGAATCAATCATTTCTGATAGAATCAATCATTTCTGATAGAATCAATCATTTCTGATAGAATCGGTCATTTCTGATAGAATCGGTCATTTCTGATAGAATCAATCATTTCTGATAGAATCGGTCATTTCTGATAGAATCAATCATTTCTGATAGAATCAATCATTTCTGATAGAATCAGATCATTTCTGATAGAATCAATCATTTCTGATAGAATCGGTCATTTCTGATAGAATCAATCATTTCTGATAGAATCAATCATTTCTGATAGAATCGGTCATTTCTGATAGAATCAATCATTTCTGATAGAATCAATCATTTCTGATAGAATCAATAATTTCTGATAGAATCAATCATTTCTGATAGAATCAATCATTTCTGATAGAATCAATCATTTCTGATAGAATCAATCATTTCTGATAGAATCAATCATTTCTGATAGAATCAGTCATTTCTGATAGAATCAATCATTTCTGATAGAATCAATCATTTCTGATAGAATCGGTCATTTCTGATAGAATCAATCATTTCTGATAGAATCAATCATTTCTGATAGAATCGGTCATTTCTGATAGAATCAATCATTTCTGATAGAATCAATCATTTCTGATAGAATCAATCATTTCTGATAGAATCGGTCATTTCTGATAGAATCAATCATTTCTGATAGAATCAATCATTTCTGATAGAATCAGTCATTTCTGATAGAATCAATCATTTCTGATAGAATCAATCATTTCTGATAGAATCAGTCATTTCTGATAGAATCAATCATTTCTGATAGAATCGGTCATTTCTGATAGAATCAATCATTTCTGATAGAATCAATCATTTCTGATAGAATCAATCATTTCTGATAGAATCGGTCATTTCTGATAGAATCAATCATTTCTGATAGAATCGGTCATTTCTGATAGAATCGGTCATTTCTGATAGAATCGGTCATTTCTGATAGAATCGGATCATTTCTTGATAGAATCAATCATTTCTGATAGAATCAATCATTTCTGATAGAATCAATCATTTCTGATAGAATCAATCATTTCTGATAGAATCGGTCATTTCTGATAGAATCAATCATTTCTGATAGAATCAATCATTTCTGATAGAATCGGTCATTTCTGATAGAATCAATCATTTCTGATAGAATCAATCATTTCTGATAGAATCGGTCATTTCTGATAGAATCGGTCATTTCTGATAGAATCAATCATTTCTGATAGAATCGGTCATTTCTGATAGAATCAATCATTTCTGATAGAATCAATCATTTCTGATAGAATCAATCATTTCTGATAGAATCGGTCATTTCTGATAGAATCGGTCATTTCTGATAGAATCAATCATTTCTGATAGAATCAATCATTTCTGATAGAATCAATCATTTCTGATAGAATCGGTCATTTCTGATAGAATCGGTCATTTCTGATAGAATCGGTCATTTCTGATAGAATCAATCATTTCTGATAGAATCAATCATTTCTGATAGAATCGGTCATTTCTGATAGAATCAATCATTTCTGATAGAATCGGTCATTTCTGATAGAATCGGTCATTTCTGATAGAATCAATCATTTCTGATAGAATCGGTCATTTCTGATAGAATCAATCATTTCTGATAGAATCAATCATTTCTGATAGAATCAATCATTTCTGATAGAATCAATCATTTCTGATAGAATCGGTCATTTCTGATAGAATCAATCATTTCTGATAGAATCAATCATTTCTGATAGAATCAATCATTTCTGATAGAATCGGTCATTTCTGATAGAATCAATCATTTCTGATAGAATCGGTCATTTCTGATAGAATCAATCATTTCTGATAGAATCGGTCATTTCTGATAGAATCGATCATTTCTGATAGAATCGATCATTTCTGATAGAATCAATCATTTCTGATAGAATCGGTCATTTCTGATAGAATCAATCATTTCTGATAGAATCGGTCATTTCTGATAGAATCGATCATTTCTGATAGAATCGATCATTTCTGATAGAATCGGTCATTTCTGATAGAATCAATCATTTCTGATAGAATCGGTCATTTCTGATAGAATCAATCATTTCTGATAGAATCGGTCATTTCTGATAGAATCAATCATTTCTGATAGAATCAATCATTTCTGATAGAATCGGTCATTTCTGATAGAATCAATCATTTCTGATAGAATCGGTCATTTCTGATAGAATCAATCATTTCTGATAGAATCAATCATTTCTGATAGAATCGATCATTTCTGATAGAATCAATCATTTCTGATAGAATCGGTCATTTCTGATAGAATCAATCATTTCTGATAGAATCAATCATTTCTGATAGAATCAATCATTTCTGATAGAATCAATCATTTCTGATAGAATCAATCATTTCTGATAGAATCAGTCATTTCTGATAGAATCAATCATTTCTGATAGAATCGGTCATTTCTGATAGAATCAATCATTTCTGATAGAATCAATCATTTCTGATAGAATCAGTCATTTCTGATAGAATCAATCATTTCTGATAGAATCAATCATTTCTGATAGAATCAATCATTTCTGATAGAATCAATCATTTCTGATAGAATCAATCATTTCTGATAGAATCGGTCATTTCTGATAGAATCAATCATTTCTGATAGAATCAATCATTTCTGATAGAATCAATCATTTCTGATAGAATCAATCATTTCTGATAGAATCGGTCATTTCTGATAGAATCGGTCATTTCTGATAGAATCAATCATTTCTGATAGAATCAATCATTTCTGATAGAATCAATCATTTCTGATAGAATCAATCATTTCTGATAGAATCGGTCATTTCTGATAGAATCAATCATTTCTGATAGAATCAATCATTTCTGATAGAATCAATCATTTCTGATAGAATCAATCATTTCTGATAGAATCAATCATTTCTGATAGAATCAATCATTTCTGATAGAATCAATCATTTCTGATAGAATCAATCATTTCTGATAGAATCGGTCATTTCTGATAGAATCAATCATTTCTGATAGAATCAATCATTTCTGATAGAATCAATCATTTCTGATAGAATCGTCATTTCTGATAGAATCATTTCTGATAGAATCAATCATTTCTGATAGAATCAATCATTTCTGATAGAATCAATCATTTCTGATAGAATCAATCATTTCTGATAGAATCGGTCATTTCTGATAGAATCAATCATTTCTGATAGAATCAATCATTTCTGATAGAATCAATCATTTCTGATAGAATCAGTCATTTCTGATAGAATCAATCATTTCTGATAGAATCGGTCATTTCTGATAGAATCAATCATTTCTGATAGAATCGGTCATTTCTGATAGAATCGATCATTTCTGATAGAATCAATCATTTCTGATAGAATCGATCATTTCTGATAGAATCGATCATTTCTGATAGAATCGGTCATTTCTGATAGAATCAATCATTTCTGATAGAATCAATCATTTCTGATAGAATCAATCATTTCTGATAGAATCGGTCATTTCTGATAGAATCAATCATTTCTGATAGAATCGGTCATTTCTGATAGAATCAATCATTTCTGATAGAATCGGTCATTTCTGATAGAATCAATCATTTCTGATAGAATCAATCATTTCTGATAGAATCAATCATTTCTGATAGAATCTAAGATCATCTTTCTGATAGAATCAGTCATTTCTGATAGAATCGGTCATTTCTGATAGAATCAATCATTTCTGATAGAATCGGTCATTTCTGATAGACAGTCGGTCATTTCTGATAGAATCGGTCATTTCTGACTAGAATCAATCATTTCTGATAGAATCGGTCATTTCTGATAGAATCAATCATTTCTGATAGAATCAATCATTTCTGATAGAATCATCATTTCTGATAGAATCGGTCATTTCTGATAGAATCAATCATTTCTGATAGAATCGGTCATTTCTGATAGAATCAATCATTTCTGATAGAATCGGTCATTTCTGATAGAATCAATCATTTCTGATAGAATCGATCATTTCTGATAGAATCAATCATTTCTGATAGAATCGGTCATTTCTGATAGAATCAATCATTTCTGATAGAATCGGTCATTTCTGATAGAATCAATCATTTCTGATAGAATCGTCATTTCTGATAGAATCAATCATTTCTGATAGAATCAATCATTTCTGATAGAATCAATCATTTCTGATAGAATCAATCATTTCTGATAGAATCGGTCATTTCTGATAGAATCAATCATTTCTGATAGAATCGGTCATTTCTGATAGAATCGGTCATTTCTGATAGTAAATCGGATCATATTACTGATAGAATCATCATTTCTGATAGAATCAATCATTTCTGATAGAATCGGTCATTTCTGATAGAATCAATCATTTCTGATAGAATCAATCATTTCTGATAGAATCGGTATTTCTGATAGAATCAATCATTTCTGATAGAATCGGTCATTTCTGATAGAATCGGTCATTTCTGATAGAATCAATCATTTCTGATAGAATCAGTAATTTCTGATAGAATCAATCATTTCTGATAGAATCGTCATTTCTGATAGAATCGTCATTTCTGATAGAATCAATCATTTCTGATAGAATCAATCATTTCTGATAGAATCGGTCATTTCTGATAGAATCATCATTTCTGATAGAATCATCATTTCTGATAGAATCAATCATTTCTGATAGAATCGTCATTTCTGATAGAATCAATCATTTCTGATAGAATCGGTCATTTCTGATAGAATCAGTCATTTCTGATAGAATCAGTCATTTCTGATAGAATCAGTCATTTCTGATAGAATCAATCATTTCTGATAGAATCGGTCATTTCTGATAGAATCAATCATTTCTGATAGAATCGGTCATTTCTGATAGAATCAGTCATTTCTGATAGAATCAATCATTTCTGATAGAATCATCATTTCTGATAGAATCAATCATTTCTGATAGAATCGGTCATTTCTGATAGAATCATCATTTCTGATAGAATCAGTCATTTCTGATAGAATCAATCATTTCTGATAGAATCAGGATCATTTCTGATAGAATCAATCATTTCTGATAGAATCGGTCATTTCTGATAGAATCAGTCATTTCTGATAGAATCAATCATTTCTGATAGAATCAATCATTTCTGATAGAATCAATCATTTCTGATAGAATCACTCATTTCTGATAGAATCACTCATTTCTGATAGAATCACTCATTTCTGATAGAATCAATCATTTCTGATAGAATCAATCATTTCTGATAGAATCAATCATTTCTGATAGAATCAATCATTTCTGATAGAATCGGTCATTTCTGATAGAATCGGTCATTTCTGATAGAATCAATCATTTCTGATAGAATCAATCATTTCTGATAGAATCGGTCATTTCTGATAGAATCAATCATTTCTGATAGAATCGGTCATTTCTGATAGAATCAGTAATTTCTGATAGAATCGGTCATTTCTGATAGAATCAATCATTTCTGATAGAATCGGTCATTTCTGACAGAATCAATCATTTCTGATAGAATCAATCATTTCTGATAGAATCAATCATTTCTGATAGAATCGGTCATTTCTGATAGAATCAATCATTTCTGATAGAATCAATCATTTCTGATAGAATCAATCATTTCTGATAGAATCAATCATTTCTGATAGAATCGGTCATTTCTGATAGAATCAATCATTTCTGATAGAATCAATCATTTCTGATAGAATCAATCATTTCTGATAGAATCAATCATTTCTGATAGAATCGGTCATTTCTGATAGAATCAATCATTTCTGATAGAATCGGTCATTTCTGATAGAATCAATCATTTCTGATAGAATCGGTCATTTCTGATAGAATCAATCATTTCTGATAGAATCAATCATTTCTGATAGAATCAATCATTTCTGATAGAATCAATCATTTCTGATAGAATCAATCATTTCTGATAGAATCAATCATTTCTGATAGAATCAATCATTTCTGATAGAATCAATCATTTCTGATAGAATCGGTCATTTCTGATAGAATCAATCATTTCTGATAGAATCGGTCATTTCTGATAGAATCGGTCATTTCTGATAGAATCGGTCATTTCTGATAGAATCAATCATTTCTGATAGAATCAATCATTTCTGATAGAATCAATCATTTCTGATAGAATCAATCATTTCTGATAGAATCGGTCATTTCTGATAGAATCAATCATTTCTGATAGAATCAATCATTTCTGATAGAATCAATCATTTCTGATAGAATCGGTCATTTCTGATAGAATCAATCATTTCTGATAGAATCAATCATTTCTGATAGAATCGGTCATTTCTGATAGAATCAATCATTTCTGATAGAATCGGTCATTTCTGATAGAATCAGTCATTTCTGATAGAATCAATCATTTCTGATAGAATCGGTCATTTCTGATAGAATCAATCATTTCTGATAGAATCGGTCATTTCTGATAGAATCAATCATTTCTGATAGAATCGGTCATTTCTGATAGAATCGGTCATTTCTGATAGAATCAGTCATTTCTGATAGAATCAATCATTTCTGATAGAATCAATCATTTCTGATAGAATCAATCATTTCTGATAGAATCGGTCATTTCTGATAGAATCAATCATTTCTGATAGAATCAGTCATTTCTGATAGAATCAATCATTTCTGATAGAATCGGTCATTTCTGATAGAATCAATCATTTCTGATAGAATCGGTCATTTCTGATAGAATCAGTCATTTCTGATAGAATCAATCATTTCTGATAGAATCAATCATTTCTGATAGAATCAATCATTTCTGATAGAATCGGTCATTTCTGATAGAATCACTCATTTCTGATAGAATCAATCATTTCTGATAGAATCAATCATTTCTGATAGAATCAATCATTTCTGATAGAATCAATCATTTCTGATAGAATCGGTCATTTCTGATAGAATCGGTCATTTCTGATAGAATCAATCATTTCTGATAGAATCAATCATTTCTGATAGAATCGGTCATTTCTGATAGAATCAATCATTTCTGATAGAATCGGTCATTTCTGATAGAATCAGTAATTTCTGATAGAATCGGTCATTTCTGATAGAATCAATCATTTCTGATAGAATCGGTCATTTCTGACAGAATCAATCATTTCTGATAGAATCAATCATTTCTGATAGAATCGGTCATTTCTGATAGAATCGGTCATTTCTGATAGAATCGGTCATTTCTGATAGAATCGGTCATTTCTGATAGAATCAATCATTTCTGATAGAATCGGTCATTTCTGATAGAATCAATCATTTCTGATAGAATCAATCATTTCTGATAGAATCAATCATTTCTGATAGAATCAATCATTTCTGATAGAATCAATCATTTCTGATAGAATCGGTCATTTCTGATAGAATCAATCATTTCTGATAGAATCAGTCATTTCTGATAGAATCAATCATTTCTGATAGAATCAGTCATTTCTGATAGAATCAATCATTTCTACTAGAAACATGTCTCTCTCTGTCAGACAGACGGCCGGCGGAGGGTGTTTCTCTCATGTTGCTCTCTCACCCTCGGCTCTTTTTATAAAGGCGATTTGATTTTACAGGCCTCGGCCCGACTCCTAGACCACAGTTATAGCCGAGCAGCGTCCTGGGACAGGTCTGTGTGTTAATGCTGGACAGACAGAGGGAAGGAACACTGGAAACACTGGGAACACTGGGTTGAGATCAGTACACAGACGCATGAGTGTTTAACACATCTGTCAGATCAGCACCAGACGATAAACCAGATGCAGCTCAAGCCAACATCAAACGCCACTTTACTGTCAGTCAAGCCAAAGATGATTCAGACACCAGATATCATTCCTGATATATTTTACAAGTGCGTGCAGGACACTATAGTTCATTTGTGTGAGTGAGGGTGAAGTAAACTGTGACATATAACTAAAAGTTCTTCATACTACCAGTAATATTTATCAATCTTTGGGACCAAATATTATTCAGATGCTTTGACCTGAGCATGTTTTTCTTTAATTGCTAATGTGACCCTTTCCCAGCACAGACTGAACTAAATGAAGCATTGCTTGAGCTAAAGTGATGTGTTCTGAAATTGAACAGCTGACATCTATTCAACCAAATCCATTACATACCTTTCTATCAAAACTATCTGACATTATCAAGATCAATTTGTTCTGACGCAGTTTAGAGTTCTTGTCATATATCACCATTTGATAATAAATGAATACGTTTGCAAATCAATAAGTGATGATGTGAGAAGTGTCAGAATAGATGTCGGTTTGACTGTATTTCTAGATGTTAAAGGAGAATAAACGGAGGAAAGGGCTTGATTTCATCCATCAGGAACACTGGGACTAATGTTCTCTGAATATTCAAAGGTTCTCTTTGAGTTATAATCAAACGTTAACAGAACTTCCATCTGGCCGAACGTTCTGAAAGCATTATTATTGTTCATGGAATGTTCGTCGATATGTTTTTAATGTTACTTCTTGTTTCAGGGAACATTCTAAGAAAGTAACTTTCACGTAATGTTTGATAAAAGTGATCAAATGGAATACACCCTTAACTTTTATATAACGCTTACAAACTGGATGTTTTGAAAGTTTAGAGAATATTCGACAAATAATGTGTTCGTAAACTCATGGGAGCAAAATATTCTTTACAAATATTTTCTTTTCAAATGTTAGCAAAAAAAGATGATCATTCCAATAACTTTCTAAAGGAATCTGGAGCGTTGCTCGCCTGGGGAAAATATAATAAACATACTGTCTGCAAATAATGGTGTCTTTAGAGATGAAAAAGTACATTTTTTGGACCAGGTACTTTGGTAACTGGATTATATAGCTACAGTACATTTGGAGCGTGTGAGGTCAGTGTAATGTATGACAGAGGTTCTCAATCTTTTTTGGCTTAAGTACCCCTTTAAAAAAAAAAATCAAGCCAAGTACCCCTTGACTACACAACGCTTTGCTTTAAAATACAGTGAAATGATAGGGATATCCAATGATAATGATATCTCTCACGTACCCCCATTTGAGAACCACTGATGTATGATACCATCAGGGTAGATTATTAACGCTGAACACTAATAGGAAAGAAACACAGCACACATGATATAGAAATAAGCAGTTTCTTCACAACAAAGTATTATATTCTCCAAAGAAATGTCTTAAAAGGACAAATGAAGCTGCATTTCAAAAGGTTTGCTCGTGTCATAATAGTGAAAGTTGAGAACCGTGTCGAGTGTGAGTCTCTTACACACAAACCAGGTCCATGATTCTCCCATCTCCCCTGCATCCAGCAAACCGTGACACGAGCGCATGCATCGGTCGGAGAGCTGCATGGACTGAAGACGTGTCTCCTGTGACGAGTCAGGAGTCTGCTGGAAGCCAGGAACCAGTCAGAGCATCAATAATCAATCGTGAACGGATCACATCTAGATTCTTCATCGCGGATCAGTTTAAAAGCATTGGACCTGAAACAGACTCTACACAAGTTCAACACAAACATCGTTACATTCAGAAATGAGTCCGAATGCAGTGCACGATATTGTCATCTTCTGCTATAGTCAGCTACAGAAGAGAACTGAGCAGAATCTGATTTTTATATTTTATTTAATAATGTTTGAATATTTATGTCTTAGTATCAAAAAGAAGCAGCAAAAAGAACGAGTAATCATTAATTACAAAATGGTTTTATTTAAATTTTTTGCACATGGCATATTTTTGCAAAGGTATTTTGCATGCTCATATCAGTGTCCTGAATGTATTTATGTATTTTTGTTATTTAAATATGATATTATTATTGTCAAAAAGAACCAGACTACAACAAAACTAAAATAATTAATATAATATCGATAATGCATTTTATTGACAGCATAAAGCTGCTTTGCATGTTTATATCAGTCACCTGAATGAAATACTAAGTAGAAATAAACTGATATTGTTTTCTGATATTAATAATTTTAAGCACCTGATAACTGAAGCAATATTTTATTATTGAAATATGAAAATGGTCAAAAGCAGGAATTAAATAAGCAATCATTAAACTATAACAAACAAAACAAAACATCAAATGCATTATGAAATACTTTATTAATTATTTTAGTTTTTAAAATATTTATGCAATGATAATTTGCACCTGTTGCCTTTTTGATATTAATTATTTTATGAAGTGTCTGATAATTGAAGAAAATCTATCTAAATATTGAATTATTGTCAGAATAACAAAAGCAGAAATAACATCAGAGTACAATAAAAAACTAAAAATGCATTATTAATATTTTATTTTATTATACCATATTTATGCAAAGTCTAGTTATGTATGTTTATTAACACTAACGGTCGGCTAAGCGTTCGAGTTCTTGTGTGGAGTCTGTTTCCGGTCTTGAGGTTTTCTGTGACGTTAAACATATCTGACACTGATGAACAAAGCTGTACAGTGATGACGAGACAAACAACAGTGATAATAACAATATTAATCATAACAATACAAACTATCCAAAACACCCGAGTCTCGTGACAAACCAGCGCGTTCAGATGGGCCGGATTTACCTCTCACGGGACACAGGCGTGATTCAGTGCAGAACGAGTGGAGAGAGTTATTCATCTGCTCAATGTCTTCTGGGTTTGGGTTCATTTACTGCTGAAGATAGCCCATAGTATAACAACAATATTATACGTGACCCTGCACCACAAAACCAGGCTCAAGTAGCACGGGTACATTTGGAGCAATAGCCATTGTGTCGGTCAAAATGATACATTTATGACGAAAATCATTAGATATTAAGATCATGTTACATGAAGACATTTTGTAAATTTCCTACAATAAATATATCAAAACTTGTTGATTAGTATTCATTTGAACAACTTTAAAGGTGATTTTCTCAATTTTTGTTGTTGTATCTCAGCCAAATATTGTCTTATCATAACAAACCATACATCAATGGAAATGTATTTATTCAGCTCTCAGATGCATTAATCATACATTTAAAATAATTGACCCTTATGACTGGTTTTGTGGTGCAGGGTCACATTCGTCTGGTTCTTTTACTGTTGTAGATAGCCCATCGTATAACACAAATATGATATATCTCTTCATTGTGTTTTGGCCCCCCTGGACGAGCGAGCATGTGTAAATCCGGCCCCGCCTCCTCCTATTGGTCAAGCGAGCATCAATACGGCCTCCAGACGGCTTCGCTGGTTGGTGAACTGCTGTGGCTTCCCTCGGCCTCCACCAGCACCTCGCTCTGATTGGGCAGCGAGGGGTGCAGGAGGGCGGAGCCTGTGGAGGCGTTGGTGCAGGGCGGTAAGATGCGCGGGGGCGAGCGCTCTCCTCCTCCGGGCGGCATCATGGAGAACTGGTAGGATCCGGCGGCGCTGCTGTAGTACAGGTGATACGGGGATGAGCCGGGCTGGAAGGGGCCGGCCTGAGCCTGCGAGGAGCCCGCGGGGTACGCCGGGGGTAAGTACGTGTGATAGCGGCCCGCCGGGCTGCTCATGGCCGACATGCCGATGCCGATGGCGCTGGTGACGGGCGTGGGTGTGTACGTGAACCCGGTGGGGTACGGCACGCGCGGGTCCGAGAAACGGCCGTCTGGGAGCGAGGGGAAGGAACGCTCCAGACCCATGCGAGGGTCGGTGAACGCCGTCAGATCTGGACCTGCAGGAACACAAAACACTCGCTTGGTTATATGCTTAAACAACTCCTTTGGACAATTTAAGGGTTAGTTCACCCAACAATGAACATTTAGTCATTAATTACAAGGGATGTGATGAGATCTCGTGGCATGAGATCAGACTGTGCTTTACATTAGAGCTGCACCATCATTACTCGTTAAAAGAATTGTGATCTTGATTGAAACAGCCACGCAATCTTATTCCTGAATGACAACGATTCATGTCTATTAGGACTGTTTAACCCCTTAATACGTATAACCCCGTATACGGGACGCCTAACTTTACTTCAATATATTACCATTCAATCTTAATCTAATCATGACAAACTATATATCCTTGGAAAGGTCCAAGACTCCTAAATAGATATTGTACCACTGTTTGTTGTAAAAAATTATGTAGGAGCAGTAATAGATTAATTTATGACAAGAGCGCACCTCAAAACATATACACCATAACAGGAGCTCTGATCTTTGACACAAAAATTCTATTCGTTTCCTTTTTTTCCTATCACATGTTTTAGTAATCATCATATATTATATATCATTTGAAAGCTTATAATCTCAAAATTCATCCTGTGAAAACCGGACATTGCGTTACCATAGAAATGGTACTTTAGAATCTTTTAGCGGGCTCCTCCCCTTTAGTGGGCGGTGTCATATTCCAAATGTATTACGGTCTTATAGAATCACAACTTTTTATAATCTTGACAAAATACATATCATTGGAAAGGTCTGAGTCTCAAGATTCCATATTTGGTGGTCATTTTGTGATAAGAGTAATAGTGGGAGAGAAATTGATACATTTGTGACAGAAAAGTGCATACAAAAATTCAATGGTGTTTGAATGGCACCCGGTGGCTGTTTGTGGTATAACGCCTAAACTAAATTGCATAGTAACCTCAATTTTTTATATATCAACTTCAAATTTGGAACACAACTTATTTAGACATATGGCTTTAATTTCATGCCAAATTTGGATTAAAACATATTTTGTCAAATATTAATTTTATATAATATAAAATAATAATTGTACATTACATTTTATTTAAAGTAAATTTAAACTTTTTTTTACTTTCATTTTTTGAAATGATTTCACTTCTGCAATAATCTGCTGATTGTCTTCTTTAAAAAGAGACCAACCTTAGGTCTGTATTCAAAAGCATTTGCTGTCTTTCACTGATACGGGCCGCGACAAAACACACGCTGCTCACACTAACAACTCCACTAACACCTGTTTCACATCGTAAGTGTCTTAAAGACATTCAAATCTGCATTCATGCTGCTGCTGGTCCAGAAAGAGCATTATATATAACAATGAGCATCACTATTTCTGTGTTACACACATATAAATAACAGAAGTATGGGATAAAAGTTATAGTTTGGGTATAAACACTTATTGTCTACAGTAGTGATCAAAAGTAAAGTATCTTAACACTTGTATTGTAACTCATATCTTCTGCCAGGAGGTGCCGACAACCTGTTTAAAATATGTATTTGACATTGAATCATTCAACAGTGAAACTAGTCTTTATGAACTGAGACACTGACTCCTTTGTATTTGTTTTATTTTGTTTAGTTTAACCCTTATGTGCTGTTGGGGACGTTTTCGTCCACTAAGGGGTGCTGTTGAGTGTTAATTTGGCCACAACTTTTTTTGTGTTTCAGCAAATGGAATGATTTTTGGTGACAAATCTTATTTTAACACATATTTTAGGAAAATGCTTTGAAATTTTTTCAAAACTCAACAATGCACCGTGGACAAATTCACTACCCTTTCGTTATGTTCGGGATGAAAACAGCCACTAAATTAGACTGCTATAAAAATTTATCGGATAAATATTTTTTTCACATTTTTTTTGCGTTAATCTATTAATCAACCTCAGTCCTGATCAAAACTACTAAAATTTTAGGCAAAAAAAAAGGCAGCAGGTGCATAAATACACGTACTTTGTTTTTGTTTACTCCATGTAGTTCTGAGAGCTGAGGTGCATATTTAGATTTTCTCAGACGATCAAGGTAAGTGCACAAAGGTCTTTCTCACACACTCTCTCGCTCTCACACACACAAACACACCATATACAAGCCAGAAACTAAGCTTGTGTTTGCACAGGCCTATCTAAAGGGTTAATGGTGCTACCTGGTGATCAACTGTAAAAATGACAAATTTGACCTCTTCCCAACAGGGAAAACCACCAACAATCAGAAAAGCATGATTATATGGTGTCATGGATTTGCAATCAAAAAATGTAGTTATAATGGAAGTCAATGGGGCAAAAACAGCCACGAACAGTTAATGAGGGAGAAAAATTTTAAATCTGATGCTGCTCAAAAACTAAAAATGCATCAAAGCCAATGTTTTTACTAATCTTGGACATGCCCAAGACTATGATAAAAGTACAAAAAATTCCAGTCCACAATCACTTTTTATATTGAAAATAAGTAATTTTGTGTGTTTTTTTCCCCCAAAATCAGTGACATCACTTCTGAACTTGGCAATTAAGAAGTAAAAATTCTGGATTTTTTTTTTTTTTTTTTTTTTTTTTTGATCAGGACTGAGGTTGATTAACAGATTTATGCAAAAAAAAATTGTAAAACAATATTTATCAGATCAATTTTTACAGCAGTTAATTTAGTGGCTGTTTTCATCCCGAACATAACGAAAGGGTAGTGAATTTGAACAATGCACAAGGGTTCAACTATTTTAATGACCAGAGAGAGTCTGGTCTCTGTTACATGTTCCTTATTGCTGCATATAGTTCATTAAAATATACGTTTAATTTCATAAAGTACAAGTTGATTTCAAAATGTACCTACATTTTTTGCATGATGTTTTTCAGTTGAATAAAAACATTTTTTTCTGATATATTTCATTTAATCTCGTCTCGTTCTCGTGAACCCAGTGTCGTGTCTCGTCACACCCCTATTAATCACTCACCCTCATGTCGTCCCAAACCCGTAAGAGCTTCATTCATCTTCAGAGCACAACTGATGATATTTATGATGAAATCCGAGCGCTCTCTGACCCTCCAAACACAGCAACACTACTGAAATATTCTCAGCTCCAGAAACAGTAAAATAGTCCATGTGACATCAGCGGTTCAGCCGTAATCTAATGAAGCTATGAGAATAATCTTTGTGAGCAAAGAAGACAAAAATAACGACTTTATTCAACAATTCTCCTCCTCCTCATCCTTTCATCCGCTTCATGTGAACGTCAGCAGCAGTCGTGATCGTCTCTACAATAGCGGTGTGTCACAGCATGAGAGATGAGGAGGTGAAGAATTGTTGTTATTTTTGTTTTCTTTGCTCACAAAAATTATTCTCGTAGTTAATAACGTTACGTTGAACCCCTGACTATGTCATCGACGTCCTTGCTATGTTTCTGGACCTGGATTTCATCAGAAATATCATCATTTGTGTTCTGAAGATGAACGAAGGTCTTAAAGGTTTGGGACAACATGAGGGCGAGTAATTAATGACTAGATTTTCATTTTAGGGTGAACTAACTCTTTAAAGACAGGCCCAGATGAGTCAGTAATCGTCATTAGTAAGAGCTCAGAGCTGAATATGAATGTGGAGCAGCTCGTATCATTTGATGAGAAACGTTCATATTGACATCTCTGAGTTTAGCTTGAAGACTTTAGAGCTCACTTTGAGATATCGATAACTTTCGAGGAGATGCGTGTGAGATTATTATGGTCTTTTAGTCAGCAGAAACATCTCCATTTATTGTAATTGATAAATCTTTTGTGTAAAATAGGCTATAATTATTAACTAAAACAAAGTATAAAAATATTAGTTCCCCTCCATGGGAACTCGAACTGCGTCCCCTAGGGGTCGCTACG
Source organism: Schizopygopsis pylzovi (assembly GCA_027422435.1). Taxonomy (NCBI): domain Eukaryota; kingdom Metazoa; phylum Chordata; class Actinopteri; order Cypriniformes; family Cyprinidae; genus Schizopygopsis; species Schizopygopsis pylzovi. The sequence goes on along the minus strand of CM049822.1, from coordinate 40,850,791 downwards.
GGGAACGCCCTCAGCGTGACTCGGTCTGAAGATACATATGAAAAAACACCACCTGTTGGCCGGCGACAGCCCATGACGTCACTACCGGCGTGCCACAATATAAGTGCCGCCGGGAGGATACATCATCAGCTTTTTCGTCTTCACTGACTGGTTTGTTTGAAGCGTGCAGAGTGAATCTGGTAAGAGTACAGTTTTCTAACTCTACTATGGCGAGCACTAGCAAGGCGTTTAGGAAGTGTGTGGATCCGTGTCCTCGTTATTTGACACCCGATGACACACACGACTGTTGCGTCTTTTGTTTGGGCATGGAGCACGCACGCGATGTCCTTGAGGGGGCGGTTTGCGTGCATTGTGAGCGGCTCTCTATGAGGAAGCTCAGCTCTCGCCTGTCCCTCTTTTCGAGGAAAGAGGGGCAGCCGTCTGCTTCCCGCGATTCAAGACCCACCGTTGCCGAGGCACGGAGGCGAATGAAATCGTGGGGTTCGCAGTTGGATGTGGCCGATAAGCTGGAAAGGGACCGCCCCCTTTTCGCGCGTCGGCCGAGAACGAGAGTGAGCTGCTGGATTGTGATGATGCGATCTTTCTGACATCATCAGATGCAGCAGCTAGTGCTCTGCTGCATATGAACGAGTTTTTGGAGGTTATGGACTATAAAAATAAATTTAAATAACCCCCAGCTCGAGTGAGCCTTCCTTTCTTCATAAATCTCGATGTGGAGGTTGAGAAGGAGTGAGAAAAGCTAGTTTTTCTCGTATTCATAGGTTTCAGCATACTAGTTATGCTGACACTGAGGGGATGCGTGAAAATGGCTATGAGGGGATGCCCCCTGTGCAAGAGATGATAACCAGCTTATCTCTCTATGGCGAGACATCCTCTCTCAAGGCTCCCTCCTGGCCATCTAAGCCCCTGAATCTCGCTTAAATGGCAGGGCATATGCAGCAGCAGGTCAGACCGTCGCTTCGTTGCACACGAAGGCGTACCAGACTGACCTGCTAAAAGTCCTGGATAAGGTCCAGGTCTGAGCCCGAACAACCAGGGGTCCTAACCCATCTCGGTCTGAGGATCAGAGATGGGCTTAGAAGGCTAGTCTCGCGACTCATGCCCCTCCCCCTCCTGCGGCTAGGGTGAGACAGAGGCGCGGGTCAGAGAGAGGCAAGCCCTCTCATTCCTCTCTAATTCCCCTGTAACCACCGTAAACTCCACCGACCGAGGTTAGGTGGAAGTTTCCTGCCAAGAGCGCCTAGAGGCGCTCCCTTGTGAGCGGCGGAGTTCCCTCTCATTCTGAGGAATGAGTTCTCCGCTCCTCAGAGCTCTGTGATAGGTCGCTCTCCGTGCTGGTCGAGCTAGCATTGCTCCCCTCACTATAGAGGGTTATCTATGAGCATGCCGCTCCCTGCTGAGCGTCTGAGTTCCTTCTCATTCTGAGGAATGAGTTCTCCGCTCTCCAGAGCTCGATATAGGTAGCATTATAGGCTCTCATTCTGAGGAATGAGTTCCCAACTAAGAACTGCAGTCGGGTGGACCTATGATGACTTCAGGCAGGTTCTGTATTCTCGAACTGCCTTACTGATGGTCTGGACGTGAGTCCCCTCGGAGGTTTCTGCGGATCCTCCTGGATCTTCAGTCATTCTGGTCACCACTGCAAGGGTAGAGCCAGCATTACTCCCCTCACGATAAGAGGGTTACCTATGAGTATGCCGCTCCCTTCTGAGCGACTGAGTGTCTTTTCATTCTGAGGAATGAGTTCTCCACTCTCCAGAGCTCATTATAGGTAGAGCTAGCATTGCTCCCCTCGTTAGAGGGTCACCTTTGAGCATGCCGCTCCCTGCGGAGCGTCTGAGTTCCCACTCATTCTGAGGAATGAGTTCTCCGCTCCTCAGAGCTCTGTGATAGGTCGCTCTCCTTGCGGGTCGAGCTAGCATTGCTCCCCTCACTATAGAGGGTTATCTATGAGCATGCCGCTCCCTGCTGAGCGTCTGAGTTCCTTCTCATTCTGAGGAATGAGTTTCTCCGCTCTCCAGAGCTCGTTATAGGTAGAGCCAGCATTACTCCCCTCATTAGAGGGTTACCTATGAGTATGCCGCTCCCTTCGGAGCGTCTGAATGTCCACTCATTCCGAGGAATGAGTGTTCCGCTCCCCAGAGCTCGCTGTTGGTAGAGCCAGCATTGCTCCCCTCACCCAGAGGGCCACCTATGAGCATGCCGCTCCCTTCTGAGCGGCGGAGTTCCCTCTCATTCTGAGGAATGAGTTCCCCGCTCTCCAGAGCTCATGGTTGGGCTCGACGCTCCCCTCTGAGTGGCGGAGTGTCTTCTCATTCTGAGGAATGAGTTGTCCGCTCCTCAGAGCTCTATGATAAAACGCTCTCCCTGCTGGTCGAGCTAGCATTGCTCCCCTCACTGTAGAGGGTTATCTATGAGCATGCCGCTCCCTGCTGAGCGGGGAGTTCCCTCTCATTCTGAGGAATGAGTTCCCCGCTCTCCAGAGCTCATGGTTGGGCTTGCCGCTCCTTTCTGAGCGGCGGAGTGCCTTCTCATTCTGAGGAATGAGTTCTCCACTCTCCAGAGCTCGTTATAGGTCTCACTCTGAGGAGTGAGTTCTCTGCTCTAGAGCTCCTCATTGGTAGCTGAGTTTCTCTCATTCCGAGGAATGAGTTCTCCGCTCTCCAGAGCTCGCCGTCGGTAGAGCTAGCACTGCTCCCCTCAACCAGAGGGTCACCTATGAGCAATGCCGCTCCCGTCTGAGCGTCCGAGTTTTCTCCGCCCCCCAGAGCTCTGTGATAGGTCGCTCGCCTGTTGGTCGAGCCAGCATTGCTCCCCTCAACCAGAGGGTCATCTATGAGCGTGCCGCTCCCTTCTGAGCGTCTGAGTTCCCTCTCACTCCGAGGAATGAGTAGTTCTCCGCTCCAGGGCATAGAACGTTCTAATAAGTGCACACGCGAGACTTTGGGCACTTTTCTAAAATCCACTTAGTGGTAAGTCCGCACATTAAAGATTCTGCGTTCTTTCTAAAAATCCCGTAAGGGTAGGGTTACGCGCACTGCTTCGTGCCCTTTTTTGAGCTGGTTAAAGCCCCGGTTTGTGCCTTGGGCCCCGCTCCCCTGTCCCATATATGTTGGGTCCAAAAAAGGGAAAGGGGGTGTACACTACAAGAGGTCTGTTGAGACAGTTCCCTCAGTAAGCTTGGGAGAGCAAGTGGTAACCCCTGAGTGATCGGCCAGGACCTAGTGAGCCAGGTGCCTGGCCATATCCCCTTGAAGG
>CM049822.1:40812533-40835033 GCA_027422435.1 Schizopygopsis pylzovi | reverse complement strand
CTTGGAGAATCATTTAAATACCATAGTAATCGCTTAAAAAATACTTCGTTTTTTTTAAATAGTGCCATGGTACTTTTCTTTGAGTCCTATGATAATACCATGTTTTTGGACACGCAGCATGGTGTTATTTTGAGTACCATGTAAATACCATAGTACATGTCCATATCATCTGACACCATGCTACTGCCACATGTATATGACTGATTTTTGAATATTTAAATTACCCTGGTATTCAGTATATGGCAATAATTCGATAGTACTATTTTGTATATGATTCTCAAGAAATATAAATGCAAAACACTGACTCATCTGTTCCTGTCTAACACAATCATCACACACACACACTCAAACACACAACACACAACACACACACACACCACAACACAACAACACACACACACACACACACACACACACACACACACACACACACACACACACACACACACACACTGGTTTAGCGTCTGGGTGCATCTGGATGGGAGACGTTCTGTCTGAGAGGCTCAATGCACACAACACCATGCACTATCAGAGCGTTTCTCAAGGACACCCCCCACAATAGTGACTGCTACAACAAATGGTTTAGCGTTGGGTGTTGGATGGTGAGGTTTGTCTGGGGTATGACATGGTGGTGGAGGTTTCTGGGGTGTCTGTGTGTGTGTTGTGTGTGTGTGTGTGTGTGTGTGTGTGTGTGTGTGTGTGTGTGTGTGTGTGTGTGTGTGTGTGTGTGTGTGTGTGTGTTGTGGGGGATTTGTTTATAATTTGTTTACACGTGTCTGTATGGTGTGTTAGCGTGCATGAGCAAGTCAAACTCACAAAGCAAGAAACTTTATAAATGTGTGCATATAAATGTGCCTGAAGACATCAAGTGACTCACGATGCGGCGAAAACAAAGACGGATGGACAAAACGCCACACACATACAGTCTTTGTTGTCTTATCTACTCGTCTGCATAATACAGAGTAGCAAGAGTGTGTGTAGATATGCATAGTTTACATTTCTCCCTTACTTAACACGCTCTTGCTGTTTTTTCTCGACCCGCACTCTTTTTTTCCGGCACTAAACCTAATCACTTCCATCGCAGCAGAGCGCAGCTGCTCTCAAACATCGCGTTGCTCAGATAAACAACAGTCTGTGAGGATGTGCATGTCTGAAATGCACTAAGAAAAGCAAGACTTTCATGCAGTAAAATGACAAATATGTTTTGTTTAACAATCCCGACTAAACATTTATGCTTTTCTCAGTTTCCAATCTCAATGCATGCATTGCACACCTCAAACTACACAAGCACACCTGCTGCAAACATCGACTTTGTTGCCTCTATTATGCTGTGTTCAAATGATGATGCCGACAAAAGATAGCAGGGCAAATGAGTGTGTATGCATCCTTATATGCACCGCAGGCCTGGACATGTAGGTTAAAAGCAGTGGTGTTTGCGGCGAGGGCTATATCAGCGAAATCACATTGGGGACTCCTCGTTTTCCCAGAAGCCTAACTCCTCTGTCATTACAGAAGCTGGATGATTCATGCATCACAAATACAGTCACTGCTCATTTTTGCACACGTCACATTTTGGCTGCTGTAAATATCTAAAATACAAGCCACAAAAATGCTCTGCCACCACAGCAGTTCAACAACCAGACGGTGGTACAAAGGGCTGGATGACTAGCAAGTGTACATAAAGCGTTGTGATTTAAATAGATAAGATCTGCAGTATTTGACTACACTGACCACGTGCCACAGGAAGTGAAAGCGACAGGTAACGGTCTATGCTGACGTGTGTGAGTTCAGTATCAAAACACACACATTTAACCAAGCATGCACACATAATGCGTCTGTCATTAAAATATCTCCGTCACGGCTCAGTGGTGAGTCTACACTGTTTCCTTCTCAAACACGTGTATGTCTAGGTGAAGCGTTATGCATTTTACCTCGTCCGCTGCGGCCAACGAAACGCAGGTCATTGAAACGAGCCACTTGATTCTTGATGGCGGCTGTGGCGTTGCGGAGCTCGGCAGAGTAATTCTCATCATTACCGGCCATCACTGTGACCAACGTACCATCAGAGATGTCCCCGAGAGCAACCACCTGTCAACCAATGAATGAAGAACACATTTAAACCTTTGGCAAAACAAATCAACTATCACAGTACACCACAGTGATAAAAGTTGGATGAATACTGAAGAAGACAAAAACAAAAAAAACATAATATTAAGAATATGACAAAAAACATTGATTTAATATATATTTACGATATTTTAAATGTTTTTTTAAATACGTTTTTATACTCACCATCAGTGTCTGTGAAAGTTACTTTTAAAAGTAATGCGTTACAATATTGCGTTACTCTCTAAAAAAGTAACTAATTACGTTACTTAGTTACTTTTTATGGAACGTAATGCGTTACATTACTTTCGTGTTACTTTTTAAATATGAGCAGGGCTTGATTGTTTGTTTTTAATACAAGAAGTAATATTTATAGCAAATATAAAAGCCTTTCACATCAAAAAGTGTAATGAATAAACCTCAGACTGAAGGACGAGTAAATCACGTCTGTACAGGATTGAACTGCTAAATTGTCAGCATCATTACTTTACTTTTAGACATTTAGGAGATGCTTTTATCCAAAGCGAATTACAAATAACAAAAACTATAAGTTAAACTCTATAAATACTATATATATATACACATTTAAGAAAATGAAGAAATTAAATAAAATGACAAATGCATACAACAACATTTCAATTAAATAAAAACTAAAAATAAAGCTAAAACAAGTACAAATATTAAGACAACAAATGGTACGAGTATGATAACACAACACTAAGTCAAACACCCATATATATATATTATTTTATTTCCATGTTGAAGTACTAAAATAACTCAAAATTAAATAAAACTAAAACTTAACAAAAAACTGACAAGATTACTGTAACTAAAACTAAAATAGATAACAAATACATTACACTACATTAGTTTATCAGTAATCCCAAAAATAACACAAAAAACACGCATAATAAAAAACTGACAAGATTACTGTAACTAAAACTAAAATAGATAACAAATACAAATCAAAGTACATTAGTTTATCAGTAATCCCAAAAATAACACAAAAAACACGCATAATAAAAAACTGACAAGATTACTGTAACTAAAACTAAAATAGATAACAAATACAAATCAAAGTACATTAGTTTATCAGTAATCCCAAAAAATAACACAAAAACACGCATGATAAAAAACGACAACAACTTACTTACACATTTTTTTTAATTAAATTCATTACTTCAACTACTTTTTTTATGTATGTATCTATGTGTTTATTGCTTATTTGTAACAATCTTACTGACCCCAAACGTTTGAGCACTAGTGTGCATATGCTATTATTAGGCTTAATAACATATCTTATTTAATTACTTTATTACTAAGCAAAAACATTGGACAGAGGGAGAAAATGAAAACCAAACAACATTCAAATCCTCTTTACTGTCCGGCGTCCTGTCTACTTGTGTAATATCTCCACATCTAAACTTAATGAGCAGGTTATTTGCATATTAACTGTAAATGTCAGCACATTGTGCTCTTTGTTTCAGAGCACACACATTGCCTCTCAGCACTACGCTCTGGTGTTGGCAAGACTGGGTGGTTCGTGTTTTTACCGTCATTTGCCAAATGCGGAAGAGGATGATGATGATGAAAGTTGTTGCATTCACCCGTGACAACAGGAGATTAACAACAATTACTGATGCTTCCCGGCAAATCATTAGCTTAATTAAGGATGTGCATTAAAAAAAGGGCAATGTGAGATTGTCAGAAAAAAAGCATGCATAGTTTTTCATATCGCACGATATTATTAAACCATAAGATGTAATTGACAGATCCCAGCGGTCAGGTACCTTGAAGGCGATGGGCAGCGTCTTGTTGCAGCGCCAGTGTGTTGGCAGGACAGAGCAGAGGAAGTTGGGGCTGTCGGTGCGCACCAGCTCTCCTGGGTGGTCGGAAAGCACCTCCACCATGCTCCGGTCAGCCATGCGCAGTTTGCCCACCAGGGCGGCGCTGCTGCTCTCCTGAGCCCCCAGGGGCAACCCCTCATTCATCTTCCCCGAGCTCAGGGTCGAGGGAGGCGTGAAGCGTCGCCCAGGCGCAGGTTCTGAAACACAAACCTGCATTAGGCCTTTCACTCAACCCAACAGAAAATCGAAAAAGTTCAACATTTTGCAAAATGTAAAAAAAAAGGTGTGAAATGATATTAAATAAGCAACATTTGACACTATTGATCATAGGGCCTACCTGCACACCTGTGACCACACATCTTTATTAAGTTTTGCTTTGCTTGACACTGTATTGCTATGCAAAATAATTTCTAGTAAAATTATAATTATGTATTAAACATCACTGTAATTCACTGTAATGCATGCTCACAATAATAAAATAATTAATAATAGTTTTATAAAAGGAATAATTTGTTACATTTATATAGCACTTTTCTAGGCATTCAAAGCGCTTTACATAGAAGGGGGGGGGGGATCTCCTCATCCACCACCAGTGTGCAGCATCCACCTGGATGATGTGACGGCACCCATAGTGCACCAGAACCCCACCCCCCCCCACACACCAGATACAGGAGTGATGAAGACAATCAGTGTATGGGGATGATTAGGAGACCATGGTCAGACGCCAGTGGGGGGGAATTTGGATTTGTAATGACCACAGAGAGTCAGGACCTCGGTTTAACGCCTCATCCGAAGGACGCAAAGTGCAAAAAAGTGTAAAAAAAACCATCACTTTTGCAAAAAAATTAATCTCAGATGTTGCATTGCTTAGCACTGTATTAATAGGCAGCATAATAATTTCTAGTAACATTATTTATTTACATTGGTATCTTAAACGCAATAAGACTGGACTTCTATTATAGTAATTTGACTTTGAGTTAAAACACTACTAGTAGTAAAATCGCCATAATGCATGGCTTCCCTTATTTACACCCTTTCACTCTATTGTTACTTTACTGTACAATGTCATCTTCTGCAGCTGTGCTCAGTGTACTGCACGCTTCTGTCTTTTAGTTTGTGCCATGCACAATTTTTAAAAACGCTTTTTCCAAGAACTTCTGGTACCGTTACCCCGGTTGACGTCTGTGCTGGAGCCCGAGCAGTGTCTCGCAGGCGTATGAAAGCATTAAAACCGTCAGACAGCGCCGCGGTCATTCGGCCGACCACAATCAATGCCACATGAGTGCGGCTACACACGTTACAGAGAGCCACTGCACGCGCTCCAAACCCACCGCCCAATATAAACACAGACCCAGCCGCTACATGATGGGTGTTTGGGGTGAGTGAGATGAGGTGGAGAAACACAGATATGCATTTGCAGACAGAATAACCAAAATAGCACACTATTCACTTACACACATAGTCCAGACATATGAGGATTTAAAAACAGTGACAATGCAAATACTCATTCTTACATGGGACAAAAAATAGGCTTTTAAATAATTTCCTCTTTTGTTCTAAAACACGTCAAGTTCTTAAAATTGGTTTCATGCATTTTCTACACGCTTTCTGAATTTATGAAAGTTTTCATAATCTAATTTAATCATTCAATCATATTTTACATTTACATTTAGTCATTTAGCAGACGCTTTTATCCAAAGCGACTTACAATTGGGGAATACATGGATATTTTCTCATATAAAAAATATTTTAATATCATACATGAATACCAAGATGATTTCATTTGACCTGATTATGAATATAAAAGGTCAATATTAAAAAGAGACATTGAGACAGTCATGAGGGTCTATGCAGGTCATCTCTAGGTTTTTAATTTTTTGCCTCACATTTGATAACATAATAATTTCCATCACTCCGTCTGATTCACTTGGCTTTTTTTTATATATATATTGATAACACTTTTTTTGGGGACAGTTAACACAACTTAATCTCTGATTATAAATATCAAAATGACTTTTAAAAACAAGTTCATCGTGGAAAACGTACCCTATTTCTGTTACAATAAAGTCATTTTATATATTTTTTAATGCATTTCTAGATCATCTACTTTTATTTGCTTCTCATATTTAGTCTTATTTTGAATCTCTTTCCTTCTATAACTCATATGTAATTAGTTATTCATAAACATATTGCTTTTTGTTCATTTCGCGGATTGACTTTTAATTTTAACCCAATGCTATTTAGTTTGGAAATACTACTTGCTTAATCCTTTTGCATTCTTATATTATTTTACACCGCTTTGGGAATATGACTGTAGTTTTAGTCGTGCCAAATACACCAAAGTGACCAGTTGAGAGACAGAGAATCTGCTGGGTTTTTAAGTCACATTAACATCACGATTAATGTTAAAGGTGTTGGTGATTATTTACAGCTATGAACTTTCAGACACGATGAAACGTGACGCGTAAAAATAGACTCGCGAAACCGCCGTTACGCAGAGCTGAGAAGCGCTCTTACCGTATTTGGCGTCCCAAAGAAAAACCATTTGGTATGTTTTAAACACCCTCTCAGTCAGGATCAGGATCCAGGGCTCCAGACGAGCAGCTGATCAGACGGATCAAGGGTACGAGCGCGACGCGACGCGGGAAGTTTGCGCGTCTTACTATCCGTTCGGTGAGGTGCAAACCGGTCCAGTCTGAACTTGAAGCGAACTCAAGTCAGTTTATGGAGACGCTGTTCTTCTTCTTTCAGCAGGTGCCATTAGAGAAGATGATCTTGCGCTCGCGTATCCTTTAGAAAGTGTGCGTAAAGTTGCGCACCTTACAATCCGCCCACCTGACGCCAGCACTTTCGCTTTCAGTTTTTAACTGTATATGCACTCTATAGCACTGTATAAAGAGAAAGCGTTCTTCCAAAACCCAGGACGCCGCTCGCAGTGGAAAGGATGATGCGTTGTGAATGAATCTCTCGGCAGCGACGCGCTTTTACTGGCAATGGGCAGCGCAGGAACGCCAGCCAGGAGAGCTCATTTGCATACGCCTTCCTCCCGAGCGTTCTCACTGGTCAGCGATGACAGACCTCGACAGGCTCGTCCAATCAGAAGACGGTCCGAACCGGAGGAAAAAGTGGATCTGAGCAGTCAATGGAATTCCTCGCGCGCTCGCGTCAAATGCTTCACTGTTGAGTTGTTTGGATTTGAGTTACGTATCAAATAGCAGCTAAACTAAAGCCAAAAAAAATCTAATCTATTATTTTAAGAAATCATATAAACAATTTAAAAAGGTATAAGGAACACATATAACAGATGGTTAAAAAAAGGTTGTTTTGTACAGCAGACGTTGTTTTATTTTATCAGAGGGAACATGATATCAGCTCCAAAGCACCATGCTGTTCGCCAGGAAACTAATGTGATGCTGGGAAATCATGCGAACACGAATATAGCATTATAGGAGCATCAGAGCACTTGCTGACACAAATTCAGTAAAAAAAATTACAAATATGGTCCAAAATATTTTAATAATGCACGGCAAGACATGTGATTTACAAGTAAAATAGACAAAAAAAAAAACAAAATCTAAAGAGAATGAAAAAAGACACAAAAGAGGATGAGTAAAGGAATAATGTCTGCCTGGTCGAGACCGGGTCACTTGGTAATGATCTAATCTGTGTGTTGTAGCCAAAAGGGGGCAGCAGACGATCTACACGCGCCATATAGAGTCTGCCAGGTCCTCGGGATGCATGCATGCAGTGGAAATGTTTCTCATCTTTCAGTAAAATGAACAGAATGTGAATTCATCTGAAAGCTCATGCCTTCACAAAACACTGCTAATTCTTTAAAGAGCGCGCAGTGCTGAAATGAGTATGATAATACATTAGCTTGGCACCATGTCTAAAGAAAAGCACGTTTGCAGTTCATGCTCAGAGTAAACACTTTTACATCTATCACTTTCAGCAGATATTTGCCTTGTGCTTTATGACATGTTGAATTCAAACAGAAGAGCAACATCTGATGGACTAGTCAACAGTTATAATAAAAACTATATGATTTAACCATGTTTGCGATTCATTTGGATGACAACTGTAAAGCTGCAAATGTTGCAAATTACTAAGATAAAGCTGCGTTAGTCATATCAAACAGTGCAGTTATTAATAACAATAACACAGAGAACTAAGAGATCTTGTTCTGCTCCGGGCCTGATTCATTTGTTCAAATGTAAAGAGCTGCGTGTTATTCACGTCTCATCTTCATGAAACACAAAACAAGATGCAAATCCTGATATCAGTCGCACTAATGACAACACCGCCTCTGTACAAGTCATGCTGATTAATACACAACGCATACTTGAGTCAGTCTTTTATTTCAGCTCTGAAATTAATCTCAGTGTAAACTAATATGACGCGTTTCAGTTCATCTGAAAATAAAGAGGCTCAAATGTCCAAACATCGATCTAGATTGATTTTTAGTGAGGATGCGTTCATTCATTTTCATTTAAACTCTTCAAGCGAATCATGTTTGTAACTAATAAATCAATTATAATCATTTTGGCCAGATATAAAAACACTAGTAGTCATATATGTGACCCTGGAGCACAAAAGCGGTCATAAGTATCACAGGTTTGCAGCAATATCCAAAAATATACCGTTTGGGTCAGAATTATAGATTTTTCTTTTATGCCAAAAATCATTAGGACATTAATTAAAGATCATGTTTCATGAAGATATTTTGTAAACGTCCTACATATATGAAAACATAATTTTATGATTAGTAACATGCACGGCTAAGAACTTCATTTGAACAACTTTAAAGATGATTTTCAGATTCCAGATTTTCTATCATAACACACCATACATCAAAGGAGAGATTATTTATGATGTATAAATCTCAATTTCTAAAAATTGACCCTTGTGTCCTGGTTTTCTGCTCCAGGGTCACATATACTGTATATGCTGCAGTGTCTGAATACAGTTATTATAACTCATAATTTTGGCTCAGAAGAAATAACATCTGAATCTGAAAGCAAAGATCAATTCCAGGGAAAATAATATAACACGCACGCCAATCATAAATGATTTTCTAGCACAAAGGCACCGCATGTCTTGTGTTTTACTGATTTGGAGTAATCTGATCTCTGAAAGTTGAGCGATCGATAGCGCTTGTAGTCGGCTATAAAATATATTGACAAGCGTCGCAGGGTTACAAACATCTGATCATGTTCGGTCGAGCCATGGAGGAAGCACACGCTGAATAAAATACAACTCTACACAAAGACAACAAACCGTTTGATACACCTAGATTCTTCCCTCATGTATTTCCTCTAAACTCAATACAGTTATTATAATTACAAACATTTCCACAAGGGAACTGCTGATGTTGTAATACACGCTAAACACGATATTTCAGGTGTCAAATATATATATATATATCAGACTATATTGTCACTAGTATTTGGTTATCACTAATAATAAGCATTAACCAAATTATTTTTTTTTTTATTATCTTGAAAAACAAAGGCCTGATGGTGCGTGCACATACACACACACACACACACACACACACATGTTGGGTTTCCATGTTTTATGGGGACTTTCCATAGACGTAATGGTTTTTATACTGTACAAACTGTATATTCTATCCCCTTACACTGCCCCTATCCCTAAACCTAACCATCACAGGAGACATTCTGCAATTTTACATTTTCAAAAAACATCACTTAGTCTGATTTATAAGCTGGTTTCCTCATGGGGACCAAAAAATGTCCACACGGACAAGGATTTTGGATATTGCCATCGTTGTGGGGACATTTTGTCCCCATAACGTAGGGTATACCTGAACCACACACACACACACACACACACACACACACACACACACACACACACACACACACACACACCACACACACACACGCACGCACGCACGCACGCACGCACGCACACACACACACGCAGACACAAAACACACACACGCACACAGACACGCACACACACGCACGCACGCACGCACGCACACACACAAGCACGCACGCACGCACACACACACACACACACACACGCAGACACGCAGACACAAACACACACACGCACACACACGCACGCACGCACGCACGCACACACACACACACACACACACAGACTCTCTCACACACACACACACACACACACACACACACACACACACACACACACACACACACACACAAGCACGCATGCACGCACGCACGCACACACACACACACGCACGCACGCACGCACACACGCACGCACGCACGCACACAAACGCACGCATGCACGCACACACACACACACACACACACACACACACACACACACACACACACACACACACACACACACACACACACACACACACACACACACACACACACACACATAATGAAGGTACATGAAGTTGTTGTTCCCTATTTAAACAGTTCCTCTTTCACATTCTAAAGCGATAAAACCAGAGAAACTACACAGCAGAAAAAAACACACAAAAAAACAATGGATGATGTGATTCATGGAGAACGAAAGTGTGACAAATACGACAGAGGAACGACGAACCACAACAGTTTTGTCTTTACCAAACAGTGCGTTGTTGTTGTTTCGGCCCTTCCTCATGAAGTACATGGCCCACGAGAGCGGTCCGGACGCTTTGAAGGGGCCCGGATTCATTTCGAGCCGTTCTGATTCAATCCAGGATTGGAAATACGGATTCCCTCCTTCACCTCGCTGTATTTATAGCCTCACGTCTCCCGCCGCCCTGCTCCATATTACACAAAACACAGATTCAGAGAAGAGGCGACGCAGGAAAAGTTGACATGCAGTCATGACTAATACATCCATCAGTAAGCATGGCCTCAGGAGACTGCCCCGGGGCACTTCTAACCTGATCATTTCATTTAGCCCCTGATTTCCCCATCTCCATCAGAGAGAACGGTCAAATCACGCATGAGGGGGCAGGTGAAGAGTGTGAAGAAGATTAAAAAAACATTTTTAAATAACTTTCATTACTGAACGATGAGTTGTTGATGCTACATTAAAGGTTATTCTGATGAGTATTGTGTTTTCTGGGTTCTTTAAACCATGTACTTGTTGTTTTTATAGAACTGGAGAACTCAAAAAAGTACAAAAATAAATAAATAATAATAACTGTATTCAGTAAAGATGTGTTAAATGTATCAAAAGTGACAATAAAGACAATGATAATGTTACAAAAGATGTCAAATGAATGCTGTTCTTTTTAACGTTCTAATTATCAAAGAATGATACAAATATATCACAGTTTCCACAAAAATATTCATAATAATCAGAAATGTTTCTTGAGCAGCAAATATTATACTGATTTATAAAAATCATGTGACACTGAAGACTGGAGTAATGATGCTGAAAATACAGTTTTGATCACAGAAATAAATTACATTTTACAATATATTCACATAGAAAACAGATTTTAATTTTTTTTTATAATATTTAAAAAAAATTATGTATTTTTTATCAAATTAATGTAGCCTTGGTGAGCAAAAAAAATCATCTTTTAAGAACATAAACATTTTTTTTGAACGGTTGAATACAGAAATATAGTCATATAAATATATCTAATTAAACATTGACTGTTTTATCCAATATCTGTGTTATGTATCTTATGCTTATTAGAGTATCATGCCATTAGCTTACACTTATAAAAGTAATAACAAGTATTTTCAAATCAGTCACAAAGTTCTATTTACATTTATGCACAATGCCAAAGTCTTCATGAACTGATACAATGTCTATTCTGAATGAATTATAAGTCTGTCAAATGGATAAACTGTGAATGTAAAATACATGTGGCTCTTGCATATCATTGAAGGTGCACTTTATCAGTTTATGCATTACTTATGTGCATAAATGTATGACCCATGACCTTGCTGCCTATGTAGTGAACGGTGGATCTGCCAGCGACCCGAGCGGTTGTTGATTGGTGTCTATGTCTATTTCGGTCTCCATATTAAAGCTGGCATCAGAGACACTGGCAAAGACTCAATTCAGACCACAGATGGAGTTTCAAAGCGTTCGGCTGTCTGGGTGAGGAGCAGGAAAAGGTTGGTAAGCCACAGTAAGTCGTGCCGGTCGTAACATCAGAACTGGGCTGTGTTTGACAGGCTGTCACTGCCGATACCACAGAGATGTGGAAATACACAACAGACCGCATGGCTGTCTAGCGCACTATCCAAAACTACACGTCTATACTGTTCATTTTACATGCACACTCACGGCACAGATTTAGACGTCGTTTTCCCCTCTGCCCGCAGGCAGTCCTGTCCCCTACGGGCCCCCAGAGACGGGCCACCCCGGGGCCAGCACTGCTGGGCACACAGGATCAATAATCACTTCCCGGGGCCCACGATCAATGCTGCCAAAACTACTGAGCACACCATCAGAAGCGGAGCACACGGCAATGCATGATTTACATTAAAGAGGAGAAAACTCAGACAAACAGGGTTTGTACAGTACATTCACTGGATATAATGTGCAAATTATCTTCAAAATATACTGTAAGCCATGTTAATAGAATATAATAACATAGATTTATATCATATTATTCAGTGAATAAAATGAGACGTTAAACTGAATTCTTATTATATACGAACATATCCAAGAGTATAAAGTGTTTGATAAAAACTGAAAATAGTTTGGTTTAATGTGTTTTATTTATCTAAATTTGATATAATCATAATAATATCATAGATTTCATATTATTAATTTAGTGAATAAAATGTGGCATTAAACTAAATTATGATTATGTACAAATATAGCTTAAATTGTTTGATTAAAAACAGAAAATAGTTTTGTTTAATGTGTAATTTTTCCCTAAATTTGATATAATCATAATAATAATATACATTTCATATTATTAATTTAGTGAATAAAATGTGGCATTAAACTAAATTATGATTATGTAAAAATATAGCTTAAATTGTTTGATTAAAAACAGAAAATAGTTTTGTTTAATGTGTAATTTTCCCTAAATTTGATATAATCATAATAATATCATACATTTATTTCATATTATTCAGTGAATAAAATGACACGTTAAACTAAATTCTTATTATATACGAACATATCCAAGACTATAAAGTGTTTGATAAAAACTGAAAATAGTTTAGTTTAATGTGTTTTATTTCTAAATTTGATATAATCATAATAATAATATACATTTCATATTATTCATTTAGTGAATAAAATGTGGCATTAAACTAAATTATGATTATGTACAAATATAGCTGAAATTGTTTGATAAAAACAGATAAAATCATCTGGATTCATGTCATTATTTTTTTTAAATAAATGTGATATAATAATAACAACAATAATATATATTTATAATATAATAAAATTGACTTAGTGAACAAAATGAAGCATTAAATCAAATTAGGGTTATATATAAACACAGCAAATAGTATAAGGTGTATGATGAAAACAAATAATAAAATAATTAGGTTTAATGTCTATTTAAAAATTAATTTGATATAATAATAATAAAAATTATAAAAATATTAACTTATATCATATTATTCACTGAATAAAACGAGTCATCAATTCTATACCGAGTATCTAGTGTTTGATTAAAAAGACATTGATAATGTAATAATAATAATAATAATAATAATAATGCATGTATCGCTCAAACTGAAAACTGCTCATAGGTTTCTCTTTAGAGGAATTAATGGAGCTTTGGAAAAGTTAAAACACTTATGAGTCACTAGTTGTCACCCAGAGTTCTAAATGTTCTAAACACCATCAGAACACCTTAGCAACTGCATAGCAACATCAGAACATGTTCTACATTCTTCAAATGTTTCAATCTGTTTGATCAATCGTTCTCTATAAGCTCCTTTCATTCTGTCTGTGTCTCTTCTGTACTGTACGGGAGGTTAGTTAAGGGAGAGAGAGGGGAAAATAACTCCGCTTTCGTGCTCTTTAATAATTAATGCCGCTGTATTGTGTGGATGCCGTTAACTGCTGCTTAAAAGTAATTAATTGATTTTCTGACATATCGTTTAGCTGCACAGCCAAGTGACAGAGCAAAGCACTTTACACACACGCGCACACACACACACACACACACCACACACACACACACACACACACACACACACACACACACACACACACACACGCACGCACACGCACACACACACACACACACACACACACACACACACACACACACACACAGACAGACACACACACACACACACACACAACCTAGTGAGCTGCCTAACTAGACAACATTATAGGTTATCATAAGTAACACTCACGACACAAAAGCTGTTCCTAAAAGTACAGCTCCAATAATTTGCTGCCTTTTAAGATAACTTGTTTTGGCAAAAGATAGCTTTGCAAGTAGTATGGTTGAAGCAATCCACTGTAAGAATTCATCCACTCATTCAAAGTTCAACATAGAGTAATTACATTTAATTTAATTCATATCACAAATACTCATTTATGTTATATATTAAAACAAATAATTACAGAGTATTTATGATAAAAATGCACATGCACACGCACAGACACACACACACACACACACACGCACACGCACACACAAACACACTGCTGTAGACAGCAGACAGGTCACTGTGTTTTGGAACAGACATACCAAACTGAAAGTACAGGGACTAACACGGGAGTATTGAACATTGTGATGCACGTACACTATAACACTATATGTTGTGTGAGGATGTAGACGGGACAGGCACAGATGTCCTGTGCTCAGGGCCACACACACACACTGGCTTCATCCAGCTGTATTGACATTGCTGCCGATCAGAGCGTTCCCGTATGGAGACGCGCTCTGTCTGACGTCACTGCAGTCGAAGGCGATGCTTTTCCCATGGTCCTCTAGTCTGGTCCACGAGCACTACTGAGTTGATTCTTTGCCTCAGAACAGTTGTGTTTGCAGCGTAGCTTTAAGCTAAAGCACTGTAAGTGCTCACAGACGGGCCGTCTCGCCCCTTGAGAGGAAACAACAGCACATGGGACGATCCCGCTGTGAGTTTCAATCTACCTCCATCACGGCTCCCAGAGGCCTCGTATACTGTAATGAGAGATCCGACTGCATTTACATTTACATGTATGCATTTAGCAGACGCTTTTATCCAAAGCGACTTACAGTGCATTCAGACTATACATTTATTATCAGTATGTGTTACCTGGGAATCGAACCCACAACCTTTGCGCTGCTAACGCTCTACCACTGAGCCACAGGAACACTAATCAACTATATTAATATCAAACAACTGAATGAAACATTTACAGTGGATTAAAGCAGAATTTAACAAATTGTATAAAGCCCATGTGACTGAATTAATTCTGTATAGATGGACTAAACTGTTATGTGCATTTACTTTTAAAACACAATATATTTAAACCCCTCTAACGCTAATAAATGTTTAATATAGGCCTATAATAAATGCTCCAAACGTTTGTGCTTTAGGCACAAATAATATTTCAACTCAGCTTGTTGTCAGCTTTTAGAAAGCAATATAACAGTGAAGGTAGGATCAGTGACTCATTTTATTTGAGACAGTAAGAAAATACCTAGCAACCAGCCAGAACAGCCCAGTAAACACCTGGCAACCACGCAGGACCACCTTAGTAACAACTGAGCAGAGCACCCTAGCAACCAGCCAGAACAGCCCAGTAAACACCTGACAACCACGCAGGACCACCTTAGTAACAACTGAGCAGAGCACCCTAGCAACCAGCCAGAACAGCCCAGTAAACACCTGGCAACCACGCAGGACCACCTTAGTAACAACTGAGCAGAGCACCCTAGCAACCAGCCAGAACAGCCCAGTAAACACCTGGCAACCACGCATGACCACCTTAGTAACAACTGAGCAGAGCACCCTAGCAACCAGCCAGAACAGCCCAGTAAACACCTGGCAACCACGCAGGACCACCTTAGTAACAACTGAGCAGAGCACCCTAGCAACCAGCCAAAACACCCAGTAAACACCTGGCAACCACGCAGTACCACCTTAGTAACAACTGAGCAGAGCACCCTAGCAACCAGCCAAACACCCAGTAAACACCTGGCAACCACGCAGGACCACCTTAGTAACAACTGAGCAGAGCACCCTAGCAACCAGCCAGAACAGCCCAGTAAACACCTGACAACCACGCAGGACCACCTTAGTAACAACTGAGCAGAGCACCCTAGCAACCAGCCAGAACAGCCCAGTAAACACCTGGCAACCACGCAGGACCACCTTAGTAACAACTGAAGCAGAGCACCCTAGCAACCAGTCAGAACAGCCCAGTAAACACCTGGCAACCACGCATGACCACCTTAGTAACAACTGAGCAGAGCACCCTAGCAACCAGCCAGAACAGCCCAGTAAACACCTGGCAACCACGCAGGACCACCTTAGTAACAACTGAGCAGAGCACCCTAGCAACCAGCCAAAACACCCAGTAAACACCTGGCAACCACGCAGTACCACCTTAGTAACAACTGAGCAGAGCACCCTAGCAACCAGCCAAAACACCCAGTAAACACCTGGCAACCACGCAGGACCACCTTAGTAACAACTGAGCAGAGCACCCTAGCAACCAGCCAGAACATCCCAGTAAACACCTGGCAACCACGCAGTACCACCTTAGTAACAACTGAGCAGAGCACCCTAGCAACCAGCCAAAACACCCAGTAAACACCTGGCAACTACGCAGGACCACCTTAGTAACAACTGAGCAGAGCGCCCTAGCAACCACCTGAAACACCCTAATAAACACCTAGCAACCAGCAAGAACACCCAACCAAAAAACACCTAGCAACCAGCAAAACACACCAGTAATTACCTAACAACCACCTGAAATACCATAATAAACACCTAGCAACCAGCAAGAACACCCAACCAAAAAACACCTAGCAACCAGCAAAACACCCCAGCAACCACCCAGAACACCTTAATAAACACCTAGAAACCACCGAGCCAGAACACCGTAGCAACCACCAAGAACACCCTAGTAACACCCTATCATCCAGCCAGAACACCCTAGCAACTACCCAGAATACCCTAGTAACACCCTATCATCCAGCCACAACACCCTAGCAACCACCCAGAATACCCTAATTAACACATAGCAACCAGCAAGGACACCGTATTTAGCAACTACCAACTATGCAGAACACGCCGGCAACCACATTGCAACCAGCCAGAACACTCTACAAAAAAACAAAACACTTAGCAACCACCAGAACATCCTAGCAACCAGTTAGAATATCCTAGCACCCTGTGGCGTTTTAGTATGGATCAGGACCTGCCCGTGCACTTCGGCCCGGGCTGGAGGGTCATGAGTTAAAGTGAATTATTCAGAAGCCCCTTAGTTGAGGATTGACGCTCGACGAGCACAAACATGCTGATTGATTTTCTGACACACGGGATAAGGGTGTGGTAGCAGAAAGCGCTAGAAGATAAAGAGAAAAACGCTGAATATTTCAGGCTTTTGACACTAAAGCATAGATTTAGGGTGAATCCCATTTCTCTGTCTTACCCCTTCCCCTTCGTCTTACCCCTTGTCCCTCGAAACCGAGTGGTAAGCGCTAGGGGTGAAAACATCGCCCTATGAAATGAGACAACACTGTGTTACTGTTACGGTATCATACATCGTCGCTAGCTGCTGCTACGTCACCAGAGGTGACAAGTGTTGATCACAAACTCTCCGTCTACAAGTGTGTTTGATCACTAACTCTCCGTCTAAAAGTGTGTGTTTGATCACAAACTCTCCGTCTAAAAGTGTGTGTTTGATCACAAACTCTCCGTCTAAAAGTGTGTGTTTGATCACAAACTCTCCGTCTAAAAGTGTGTGTTTGATCACAAACTCTCCGTCTAAAAGTGTGTGTTTGATCACAAACTCTCCGTCTAAAAGTGTGTGTTTGATCACAAACTCTCCGTCTAAAAGTGTGTGTTTGATCACAAACTCTCCGTCTAAAAGTGTGTGTTTGATCACAAACTCTCCGTCTAAAAGTGTGTGTTTGATCACAAACTCTCCGTCTAAAAGTGTGTGTTTGATCACAAACTCTCCGTCTAAAAGTGTGTGTTTGATCACAAACTCTCCGTCTAAAAGTGTGTGTTTGTCGATTGTGTGGGTTTTAGTGATGTTTTCTCTAGTCAGAGAAACGCGTGACTGTTGTGCAAATCAGCAATGTAGTGTTAGCGTGGAGAAATAGCCATTCAATTAAGAGCATGGTTGCAAATATATATGTAAGTTACAGGACTGTGTAGAGCACAAAACAAGACTGTCGTAATTTTAAATCAATTATTTAAGCTGAAAATACTCTCTGGATGATCTGGATCAGTGTGTTCTGGTACCCCTCGGGTTCAAGTAAGCTTGCGGAAATCTTGGTTTTAAGGGCTATCTACCCCTTCCCCTTCCCCCTACCCCTCGATCAAAACCAGAACTAGCCCTTACTCTCACGTGAACGCGCACAACTAAAGACAGAGAAATGGGATTCACCCTTATGCTCTCAGTTCAGACATTTACTAGACTAGACAGCTATAATAGCCGAGGAATATCTGACACTAGATAACCAGAAGAGGCTTTAAACTTCATCTGAAGACAGACGTTCAGACTCTGGAGTCTCATGTATAGGTGTGCGCTCGGCCCGGTTTGGCCTGGAGCGCTGTGTGTGGGAGGACACGATTAGAGATCCGCCTCGGGCACAGTTTAGTGCAGTTTGAATGGATGAGTAGATTTAGTGCAGCTGAAGATGAAACACACACACACTATCGCACATAAATGTCTCTGCGAGTTACGCTGACTTTCACATGCGTCAATGTTTGATAGCAACTTCTACGGCTGAGAATGTATTCATCTCATGCAACGGAAAAGTCTTGTTAGCTGCAGATCATCTATTATAAAGAAATGTCAAAGTTTCTGTCATACATAAAGCTACAGTAAATTGATACATATATTCAGTTGGAATCAGTTGTGTGGAATGCTTTCAGAATAATGATGAAATTAAAATAAAATATGTTAATATTGCCTAAAATTACAGAAATACATGCACATCCCAGCAATTTTGATGTTTAATAATTGTGAGGTACCCAAAACACCATATTAACCACTGAGCAACCACCCAGAACACCCTAATATTACCTCAGCAACAAGAAAAAACACCTTATCAAAAACCACCCAGAAACCACCAGAACACCTTAACAATCACCTATCTAGAACACCCTAGCAACTACCCAGAACACCCTATTAACTACATAGCAACCACCCAGAACACCCCAATATACACCTAGCAACAAGAAAGAACACCCCACCAAAAACCACCCTAGCAACCACCAGAACACCTTAACAATCACCTATCTAGAACACCCTAGCAACTACCCAGAACACCCTATTAACTACATAGCAACCACCCAGAACACCCCAATATACACCTAGCAACCAGCAAGAACACCCTACCAAAAACCACCCAGCAACCACCAGAACACCTTAACCAATCACCTATCTAGAACACCCTAGCAACTACCCAGAACACCCTATTAACTACATAGCAACCACCCAGAACACCCCAATATACACATAGCAACAAGAAAGAACACCTTACCAAAAACCACCCAGCAACCACCCAAACAATCACCTATCTAGAACACCCTAGCAACCACCCAGAACACCCCAATATTCACCTAGCAACAAGAAAGAACACCCCACCAAAAACCACCCGGCAACCACCCGAACACCTTAACAATCACCTATCTAGAACACCCTAGCAACAAGCCAAAAACCTTAGTAACTAGCTGGTAACCACCCAGAACACCATAATAAACACCTAGCAACCAGAAAGAGCACCCTATTAAAACACACACAGTAACCATCAGAAGACTCTAGTAACTACCTAGCAACCACCCAGAACACCCTAATAAATACCTAGTAACCAGAAAGTACACCCTACCAAAAATACCCAGCAACCATCATAACACCCTAGCAACAACCTAGCAACCACCCAGAACGCCCTAATAAACACCTAGCAACCATAATGAACACCCTACCAAAAAGACACCCAGAAACCAGTATGAACACCCTAGCAACCACCCAGAACATCTTAATAAACACCTAGCAACCAGAAAGAACACCCTAGCAACCACCCATAACATCCTAATAAACATCTAGTAACCAGAAAGAGCACCCTACTAATAAACACCCAGCAACCCTCAGAACACCGTAGCAACCACCCAGAACACCCTAATACATACTTAGTAACCAGAAAGAACACCCTACTTAAAAACACACAGTAACCATCAGAAGACCCTAGTAACTACCTAGCAACCACCCAGAACACCCTAATACATACTTAGTAACCAGAAAGTACACCCTACCAAAAATACCCAGCAACCATCAGAACACCCTAGCAACAACCTAGCAACCACCCATATCACCATAATAAACACCCAGCAACCATCAGAACACCCTAGTAACCAACCAGAACATCCTAAAAAACACCCTACCAAAAACTACCTAGCAACCACCAGAACACATTTGCAATCACCTATCCTGAACACCCTAGCAACTAGTAAACAGCCAGCTCACTTGACCTAGCAACCACACAACCGAAAGTCTTGTTAGCCGCAGATCATAAACACATTTCTGTCATGTATAAATCTACAGTAAAGTGATAAATCTATTCAGTTATATGGTATGATTTCAGAATAATGCCATTATTGGTCATTAATGATTATATTTACCACAAAGCAACAGAGAAGATTAGATTAATTTATCCACCCCAAAATTACCTTGATTAAGGCGTTCCAGTAAAACACAGCAATATTGATGTTCATAATTCTGAGGTTTCCTGTAAAACTACTCCAGAAAATGATTTCACATAAACACGCTGATTTAATATTTCAATATCTGAGAACCATCCGCGCCATGCAATGCTGTTCAAACACAGCGTTATTAACCGTGAACTCAATCCACAGACAGACGTTCGGCTCGACACACTGCTTCGTGCTCAATGAGGACAACATTTAGAAGAACCTGTTGAAGTATTTTTGCATTTATTTTTATTTATAAAGCACAATAAAACAACACTGGTTGACCATTGTGCTGAACTATATAGTTTAGAAAGATTCAAAATACATAAACATTGTAAAAACAAAAACAAATAAAATAATACTCTGAAATAATAAACTCCTGTTGGCTCGTACATTAAAAGCTCTCTCAAAGAGGTAGTCTTTAAGCCTTGTTTTAAAAGTGATTCTGTTGGAATCGTTTAGAGATCGACCGATATATCGGTTTAGCGATATTTTTCCCGATATTTAGAAAAAAACGATAACCGATATATATATATATTTTTTTCCAGGATATAACCAGCAGTGAAATGTGTTCTTTACATTTGACCCATCCAAGTGCACACACACACCTGCAGCAGGCGACACACACACACACACACACACACCTGGAGCAGGCGACACACACACACACACACACACACCTGGAGCAGGCGACACACACACACACACACACATACACACACACACACACCTGGAGCAGTGGACACACACACACACACACACACACACTGGAGCAGTGGACACACACACACACACACACACACAGTACACACACACACACACACACACACACCTGGAGCAGTGGACACACACACACACCGTACACACACACACACACACACACACACACACACACACACACACACACACTGGAGCAGTGGACACACACACACACACACACACACGTACACACACACACATGGAGCAGTGGACACACACACACACACACACACACCGTACACACACACACACACACACACACACACACACACACACACACACACACATGACACACAACACACACATACACCGTACAGCTGCACACCGTACACACCGTACACACACACAACACACACACACACACACACACACACACACACACACACACACCACACTTGGAGCAGTGGACACACACACACACACACCACACACTGGAGAGTGGACACACCACACACACAACCTGGAGCAGTGGACACACACACACACACACACCTGGAGCAGTGGACACACACACACCTGGACAGTGGACACAACACACACACACACCTGGAGCAGTGGACACACACACACACACACACACACCTGGAGCAGTGGACACACACACACACACCTGGAGCAGTGGACACACACACACAGTTGTTTGTTGTTGTTAAGATGACTGAAAGCGAAGAATGGACTTACTTCACTCTGTTATTTATTTACTTTATAACAGTAAATAAATATCGGTTCTGCGTATCGGTTATCGGGTACATAAACATACAAATAATCGGTATCGGTATCGGTTATAAAAACTCAATATCGGTCGATCACTAGAATCGTTCTAATAGAGACCAGAAGGCTGTTCCACAGTTTAGGGCCGGCGATGGCAAAAGCCCGGTCACCTTTTTTCTTCAGCCTAGATCTAGTGACCAATAAAAGTTTCTGATTCGATGACCTTAAACATCTACCTGGACTGCGTAAGCTCAAAAGCTCAGAAA
>CM049822.1:40792533-40807533 GCA_027422435.1 Schizopygopsis pylzovi | reverse complement strand
TAGTTTAAATAAATCATTGATATTGATATTTTAGTATAGGTTTATATACTGTTCTAGTATGTAGTATTATTTTGAATTGGATTTTATTTTAATTTTTGCTTAGGTGTTAGTAGCTTTGGTCATTTTTATTATTTGCAAATGTATATTTAGCTTTCATTTTTTTATTTGACTTTTAGTTTGAGTGATTTTCGTACTTCAACTTCAATTTATTTCCATTAGTTTCCAAGGGAACATTTCTCATTTACATTTAAGCTTAAATTAAATATCTAATATTTATATTTTATTTCAATTTATTAGCTAAGACTATTTGAATACAATAACAACACTGTACAAAATACTTGAAGATACAATATACTATAGAAGCTAAATTCCACCACGGACAAACAAAAGAAAGAAGGAAACAACATTTCACCTCTTTCTTTCTTTCTTTCTTTCTCTCTCTCTTCTCTCTCTCTCTCTCTCTCTCTTCTTCTCTTCTTTTCTTTCTTTCTTTCTCTCTCTCTTCTTCTCTCTCTTCTCTCTTCTCTCTCTTCTCTTCTCTTCTTCTCTCTCTCTCTCTCTCTCTTCTCTCTCTCTCTCTTCTCTCTCTCTCTCTCTTTCTCTCTCTTCTCTCTCTCTCTCTCTTCTTTCTTCTCTCTCCTCTCTCTCTCTCTCTCTCTCTCTTTCTTTCTCTTCTCTCTCTCTCTCTCTCTCTCTCTTCTCTCTCTCTCTCTCTCTCTCTCTCTCTCTCTCTCTCTCTCTCTCTCTCTCTCTCTCTTCTTTCTCTTCTTCTCTTTCTCTCTCTCTCTCTCTCTCTCTTCTTTCTTTCTTTCTTTCTTTCTTCTCTTTCTTTCTTTCTCTCTCTCTCTCTCTTCTCTCTTTCTCTCTCTCCTCTCTCTCTCTCTCTTCTCTTCTCTCTCTCTCTCTCTCTTCTCTTTCTTCTCTTCTTTCTTTTCTTTTCTTTCTTTCTTTCTTTCTTTCTTTCCACAATTGTGAGTTTATATTTCACAGTTTACGACTTTTTTTTAAATTCTGGCTTTATATCTCATATCGCTTTTTTGTCTCTGCCACTAAATAAAAAAAAATTAAAATAAAAAAAAAAAATTCAGAATTGTAATTTTGAAACTTGCAAATCTGATCTTTTTTTCTCAGAATTTTGAGTAAAAAAAAATTCACTGTTTTTCTCTTAATTCTGATACAAATAATGAAATAATCTAAATTAAAATAATCGAATTCTTTGTTATTTTTCTGTTCCGTGGCAGAAATACACTTATATACAGCGTTGCTTCTTGAATAAATGTATCTTGCATGGATTTTCACTGGAGAACAGTAAAACAGACTAATATATTTTTGCATTGTTTAACAATCTGAAAATGCATTCTGTTATTAACAAAGCACATTTCTCCATGAAGAGGGTTGGTGAAGCTTGTGAGGCCTTGTGGCGTTGGATCAGGGGATTGTGGGAAGTCAGTACACCACCATGCCGTGTTTGCATGTGGCCACACCGCCGGACGTCCATCAGAAACTCACCAGCAGATGCTGAGACAGGAAAAAGCCCTGACCGCGCTCAGGCAAAGACGCAGGTGGAGAGACAGGTTTAGAAAGAGAACGAAACGTGCTACTTCCTCCTAAACGTTTGGCCTCGGGCTGCTGATGTCAAAGGCTGATGACAGCCAACAGTCGACTATTGTCCTCGCACATCCAGCCTAAACATCTCAGCAGCCAGTCAGATCATTTGTGTCTATTAAACATCAGACAAAGCGCTCGTCAAGCAGCGATTAGCGCTCTCAGTTACAGTCTTCAAAGGAACAAAGAGGCTCCTGTCAAGAGCCATGTTGCAATCAATGGCAACACCCTCGATCCTCAGCCAGTCTATTCATGCTTTATGGGACACTGATCAATATTTCCAGCGTCTCTGCTGGATCACTGAGCAGTGTATCAGTGCACTGGCTGAATGGATCTACAGCACGACTGATTCATTATTGACTGCCCCGGTGAAGGTGAGGCCCTGTACATACAGACATACTCCGGATCAGGTCACGTCACACCATGCCAACAAAGCATTTTACTAATGCAACTATTAAACAGGAGATTCAATCAGGAGAAAAACTCGATTTTGTGATAGTGAGAAGTGGCCGTTACATTTCAGAACTGAGCCAGAGGGATAGAAAATGGATTCGAGATGGAAATGGAACAAGAAACAGAATAATCACAGGTTAAAATTCACACAAAAAAAAAAAACTATATTTTTTCCATCTGAAAAAAAGTCATTTTTTAAATTAAAAACAGTAAATTAAAATATATGTCAAATTGTTTATTAATAAAAAAAATATATAATTGAAAATTATTTTTATAAATTATTTTTTTAACTTTTAAAAGACACAAGAAACACGTTTTCTTTGGAATAATGATCATCGCATATCTTCCTGCATACAGTTTATCAGTACATTTATTTTTAGCTGAAAGATGTTTAATATTTCTTAAACTAAAAATAGTAAATTACTTAATAAAAAGTATTTAATTTACTAATTTACTTTAATTTAAAATAATACAAGTAAAATATTGTACATTTATAAAAGTAATATATTAGATATTGGGAAGCAGTGGCGGCTGGTGCTAATTTTTTTTTGGGGGGGGGCAAACAAACTGAAAGTACGGGCGATCTGGTCCAAGCTCCTCGATCCTTTTTTTTTCTTCATCCGAACGCCTTGTGAACGGGTATTTTTGTAAAGATAAAACCGAATTGTCTTTCATCTGGAGATATTGCGCTTGCTTCCACATTAATTAGTACCTGTCTGTCAACTAACGAGCTGCTGCTGAGTGGAACGAGAGTCGTTGAGAACGGTCCAATCACATGAGGCCAAACATATAAAAACAATATTGATTCGCTCTAACAACAAAAGTGGGAGGAGCCTGCGCCCCAAGGACAATTTCAAACAAGCCAATTAGAGCTTAGCCTCAAATCACATGCTTTTGAAAAGTTTGTGTACCTACATACACACTCATTAGTCCGGCGCCCCGCACACAAATATGAAAGAAATATCGTTTAGATTTTTTGATTTTCAATAAATTATAATATAACTAACAGTAGAATACTATGACTAAATGATTTTATTTAGTTAATATTTGCGATATATTTTTTACTTATTGCTAACATGTTAAAGGGGGCTAACTTGAAGGGGGGGCGGCCGTATTGACCAGCCGCCACTGTTGGGAAGTCTAAACAAGCTAGGAAAGGAATAAACTGTTAGTGGTATGACATGTGGTCATAGATATCCAGGTTTGAGTTTGGACGGTGATGTGTCCTAAACTCATTCCCTAGTTTCCCATATATTTCCAATTAGCCACTTTAACTGGTTTTAGATGGGCAGTGCTGGTCTGTAAACTGATTACTGTTACAGTTTAACCAGCATAGCAATGCTAAAACCAGTATGAAAGTGTCCAAAACTGGCGAGTCTCAAGAAAAACGTGTCCAGGTTCAACTGGACACCAGCTGACCCAGTTTAGCAGGTCTAGGATAGTTTTTTTTACAAGGAAAGAGATCGTAGAGAAATGAAAATAAAAGGAAATGAACAGGCTTTATTAGAGATCCTCTTCCTGTGCTGCGGATGTTGTGCGGAGCGGTGCAGAGCGCAGATCAAACGGGCCGGCGGGACTCTCAGATCCTGGGCCAGTTCGCCACATGGTCCAGGCTCCCCCCGGGGCGTGGGCGGAGTCAAGTATGAGGAGGGGGCGGGGCCTCAGTCTGTAATTCACTCCCATAGATTACAGAGACTGTGAGGCCAGCGTGGGATCATACAGACAATCTATCATTTATATAAACTACACATTACATAAATAATACATTTTATATTTGTAGTCATTAATCTGTTTAGGCTGTCTCTCTCTCTATGTTCACTGTCCTTCCTCTCAGTGCTCATGTCTACAAACACACAGAAACACACACAGAGTTCATGTTAGTCCAGGCAGCCGTGTTTAAGCATTAGCGCTAAACGGAGCGAGACACGGTGGCTAGACATGACTAGGCTTTCTTCCTCGGCCAGACGGCGACCAGAGGAGAGTCTGACCGGCTGTATCACCGATGCTGCTGTGACTAAACATAGACAACTGCTCTGCCGCTCGCTGCTTCTCCTCTGACTAAGCATAGCTCACCATGAGCACACACACACACACACACACACACGGGCGCCTGGGCGACTGCGCTGGAAACAGGTGATGCGAACTGCGCCAAGAGCCGCTGAGTCACACGGACATAATTACTGCAGCAGACGCGCATCGTAAAGCTGGTGGATGGCATCTCGCAGCAGCACACGCAGATGCACGCTTTAAAAGGAGAAGCACACGATTGAACTATTTGTGCATGTGTGACGATTTCATCAGTGCAAAAGAAAGACAGATGGACGGAGACGAGAGAAAATATGCAAATAAATATGATAAGGGTCAAAGATTGAGATGATAGCAGTCAAATAGTGTCGAGGAATCTACTGTACAGGCCAAAGAAGAAGAGGAGGCAGAAACATGAGAATATATGTAAATTAGCTCTGTGCAGAATATGTAAATTAACTCTGAATTAAGAACTAATGTGTCTATACTTAAAAAAAATTACATAGTATAGATTTTGTATATTTTACAACAAGCATACAGTATGTACACACACAAACATACAATGTAATATCAACATTCACAACAGTGTGAAATAAAAATGAATACCATGCATTATACCATAGTAAAGTTATGGTATCAGATGGTAATACAATGGTTTTATACAGTACTGCAAGGTACTTTCAAGAACCCCATCGTGTCATGTTACATGTCCAAAAACCATAGTAGTACCATGGTAAGTAAAACATTAATAAAAACATTGTAGTATGATATTACATGTAGTAAAAGCACAGTAGTATGCAGGTGCATGTCCATAAACGATAGTGACACCATCATACTCGCCAAAAACCATAGTAGAACCATGACACAGGTCCAAAAGTCATAGTATTACCAAAGTACATATAAAAACCGGTGTGTGTGTGTGTGTGTGTGTGTGTGTGTGTGTGTGTGTGTGTGTGTGTGTAGTGTGTGTGTGTGTGTGTGTGGTGTGTGTGTGTGTGTGTGTGTGTGTGTGTGTGTGTGTGTGTGTGTGTGTGTGTGTGTGTGTGTGTGTGTGTGTGTTGTGTTTAGTGTATATGCTTTGTGTGTGCAGTTAGATTCAGGTATGGGAGTTCCTACGTGTGGCCCTACAGTGCAGTCTTTCCTTTTTTCCTCTTTAGTATCTGCTTCCAAGGAAGCTGTTGATTTTCAGTGTTTTACATATTGCAAATTAATCTAATATTGCACCAAATATAAAAGTAGGACACTACCAACCATCTTACACCTTCCCTTGTACCATGGTACAGCCATGGTGTCAATGGCTGTAAAATATTAGACAGTTTAATATTTTTAATATTTAGACTTAATATTGCAATTGTGAAAACACTGAATAACAGCTTCCTGTGAAGCAGATACTGAAGAGGAAGGAAGCTGCAGCTGTAGGGCCACCGTTAGGAACTCTCAGCCTGTCTAACTGAAAGGGTCTTTGTGACATCTAATGACACACACACACACACACACACACACACACACACACACACAGACACACACACACACACACACACACACACACACACACACAGACACAGACACACGCACACACGCACACGCACACGCACACGCACACACACACACACAAACACACACACACAACCACACACACACACACACACACACACACACACACACACACACACACACACACACACACACACACACACACACACACACACACACACAGACATGCACACAGCCACACAGACACATACACACACACTCTCTCACACACACACACACACACACACACACACACACACACAGACACACACACACACACACACACACACACACACACACACACACACACACACACACACACACTCAATAACTGATGCTGCAAAGGATGTGCCATCAGGAAGTCCCCCCCCATCCAGTGACTGGCCTGTCAATCATTTAACAGAAAGAAGTGCGCCTGTCGTTTCAGATTCAGAAAGTCGCTGGTTGCTAGAACTTTAACCACTGAAATGAGTTTTGTGGTCTTTTTTTATTTGAGTCATGACTTGATTGAGATCAACTAGTCTTACAGTTAGACTTGTGAAGATTCATCAAGTCTAACAATCTAATAAAAACTCATTCAAAATAGACCACATGACCGGATGTGTTTTTAAATTCCATTTCAGTTCCTGAATATGAATTGAAGTAACATATAGGATGCAGAATTTATATGTAGAATTAAAACTGATATTCAAATAAATGTTTATAAATGTAATTTTTAACTACAAAAGCAAAAGCAACCCAACTAACATGAACCATTCTCACAGCTTTCACTAATGAGTCATACATGTTAGGACTAAATGTTTTTAAAGTAATGTTTATGGAATGTTCTTATAACTTCATTCATATTTAATATATGTTCTCATAATGTTGAGACAAAAACTTAAATCAACTTTCTCAATATGACTTTATGATTTTTTTTGTACTTGATGAATATTCTAAGAAATGTTTTTGTAACCTATAAATAACAAAAGAAAAATGGACATTTTAACGTTCTTAGAATATTAAAAATAACCGTTCAAATAACATCATATTTTGGATAAAAATAAAATTAGTAGAATGTTTAAGAAACGTTTTTATAACCTTTAAATACAATTATAATCACAACAAAGAAACTGGACATTTGAACATTCTTCAACTAAACTAAATGTTCAAATAATAAGAAGTGCTTTTTCATAACCTGAATTTGGTTTGTTATAAATGTTCAATGTTTCCTTGACAAAAGCTTGTTCCGAAGTTTTGAAAAGCTATATGACGGTTACATTTTTTTATTTTATTAGTTGCTCATTTTTAGTTGATTCTAGTTAGTATGCAAATAAAAATTAACATTATGAAAATGATTTTTCTAAATATATTCAATGTTCAAAATGTTTGTTCCTGATTATTTGAACATTAAAGACAACATCAAATTTTCAGTTAAGTCCTACAAACAACATATATCTCTCTATGCGGATGAAATATTACTGTTTATTTTGGATCTACAAGCTTGATTTCCCCGGATACTGAATGTATTTGGAAAGTTCAGGGGTCAAAATCAATTGGGATAAATCATCTGTGCTTCCACTTAATTGCATGACTAAAAAAGTTAGACTACCGTGTAATGTTCCCATACAAACTTCCATTAGTTACTTTGTAGTTCAATCATCCCTGCAGGCTTTTCCAGACGCTAACTATCTGCAAACTCTACCTAGTCAAAGAGTATAGAAGCCCAAGAGGCGAAACTCAATAGAACGCTCCATAGCAACAGTTGCGCCCATGACATGACTGTGCCGCCGCCATTTTGGACTGACAACTACACAAAAACGCCGTAGAATAATAGCAGCCAGTCGCGCTTGACCAACTTACAATAAGACATTTCATGTATGTGTAACAGATGTGTATGCCAGTAAGGGCTGTGTGTAAATACTAAATACTAAATACACCTGCATACTACTGTGCTCCCCTGACCTCAAAATGAGGCGCTCTAGCGGGCTGTAGCCTTTAGCGTTCCTTGTTAGAGCGCCCGCCTCCCGCGCCGGAATCCCGGGTTCGAGACCCGCTCGGAGCAAGAACGAGTTGGGACGGTGCGGACCCGTGTCGGGGCGTGTTACATATGTATGTATGTAATACTTAAATATAAAAATTATAGATAGGTCCCCTCCACCAATTGACTAGACTGCTTCATACTGCTTACTGTTTGCCAAGTAAACAGATAAAATTACTGCAAACCCTTTACTTACCCATGTTCTATGTACATTTTCCTCGTTAAATTAAAAACT
Organism: Schizopygopsis pylzovi; assembly: GCA_027422435.1. NCBI lineage: Eukaryota > Metazoa > Chordata > Actinopteri > Cypriniformes > Cyprinidae > Schizopygopsis > Schizopygopsis pylzovi. The sequence continues at coordinate 40,799,662 of CM049822.1, read as the reverse complement.
TAAGGTCATGAAATTACCAGATGTGATGTTTGGTAGTGATTTAATAGAGGCAGACACAGTCATATATATTTATTCACAATGTTATTTTTAAATAAAAATAATAAAATAAATGGTAGACATTCATAACATTTATAAAAAAAGTTAAAATATCACAAAATATGAACAACTTGCACACATTGTATCAAGGACTCCACCAACTATTGTGAAGTTTCTGTAATTTCTGTCATGTATCAAGTGCACACATTTAACTGAAAAAAGTAATAGATCAAAATCTCATAAGCAATAGAGATCAAAACCATCAGCGGCAATTGTGTTAGTGTAGAGATTGATTAATAATTGATAATTGCTGCAGTTTATAGCAGCACACTGCTTGCGTTTCGCCCACTTGCTCCCTCGCATCTTCTAGCGACTTTCCGCAGTTGTCAGTCCAAAATGGCGGCAGCGCCTCCGCAGCGCCATCTATAGACTGTTACCCGTATCACTACAGAGTTTCGCATCTTGGTATTCCATACTCTTTGACCTAGTGTGAGCGAGATCTCCAAAGATGGACCTCGATGCCCTTATCACTACATGCCAGAATAGCACGTGTTAAAAAGAAAATCTTTTCTTAGTTCTATGACTCCATTACCTGCTCCTAAAAAAGTTATTTTTATAATATATAAAATCATCTGGAATGATAAGCAGCCTAGATTGAAAGTGATGAAACTCTGCAGTGTACACAAGATAATGTGTGATTAGCTCTTCTGAACTTTGAATCCTATCATAAAGCCTTCAAATCAAATGCATCACGGTGTGGCTCAACCCGCTCTCTAGGGTTCCCTGGAGAGAGATTGAAATGAGCTTAGTAGATGAATATAGGTTACAAGATATACTGTTCTCTGAGCTAAACAACAAACAATGTATGCAAGCTTTTGGTCCAATACAATAGTCCATTTTAAACTGATGGAAAATGCATTCAACATTCACATAATTGGCACATTTGGTGTAATAATGATATTCGTTCTGGTGGTGCACCATTTGTCTCAAGAGATTGTATGCAGAAAGGTATTTATAATGATATTTCTGGTTCTAATTGCATGTTAATTTTTCAAGAAATGTGTGAGTGGTATGGAACTGAACCCTCATCTCTGTTCATATATTTGCGCCTAAAGGCCCGTACACACCGGGACGAATTTCACGCGCGATATTCGCCGACGTTTAACGCCTTGTGACTAAACAAAGGGCGCCAATGTGAGTGTGCACACCGACCTCGGGTTCGTTTTTTTGGTTTGACGCGCCGCGTCAAAAACTATCCGACCAATGAGATTGGCGCTTTTGCTCACGTGTCTGGAGCAGCTGAAGTTACAGTAAAACACAACTTGGGGGCGCTCAAACACAAAACAGTCTTGCCGAGCACACATACGCAACGACGAAGAAGATATACGCCAAGTAGCGTCTACACTGCCGGGAAGAAATAAGAAGACAAAGACAAGATGAATGTAGAGCTGCTGGTCTCGTTGGTGTCTGAACACAAAGAACTTTATGACAAATTTGTATGATTTTGACAAGCGCGTAAATACTTGCTCTCTTCTTCTGAGTGACAAGCGAGTGTCAGAAGCGTAAAGTTGCGCAGCGCCACCTTGTGTACCGGGGTATTTCTGTTTTACATTAAGCGCCATCTAATGTCAGGGGATGAATTTGCATGTTCACTCGGCTCATCGTCAGCGAAAATCGCTTGGGTGTGAACACAAAAAACGCGCTGAAAAACACTGGCGAATAACGCGCGCCGATATTTGTCCCGGTGTGTACGGGTCTTAAGGTCGGCCATGAAGGCCTACGGGGTTCCCTGCGGGGGGGGGGTTTGGTTTGCTTGGTTTGTTCGGTCCTCTTCAAACTTAGAGGACGATCTAAGAGACTGCAGGGTGTCACAGACCGGGGAAGAGTATGGCAGAACATTTTTACTTCATCTAAAAATCACATTCACCAACTGATTCATTATCATTTTTGTCACAGAACTTATTGGATCCCACTCAACCCTTCTGTGATAAATCTCCTGGCCAACAACTCGGATCATTTTTTCATTGTACGTGGGAATGCGTAAAAGTAAAAAAATAGAAATTTGAATTGATATGTGATATTTACATTTACATTTAGTCATTTAGCAGACGCTTTTATCCAAAGCGACTTACAATTGGGGAGTACATAAAGCGATTAATCTTGAAGAGGCAAACATACAGAGGAAGTGCCAATAACACCAAGTCTCAGGCATTGTTCAAATAAGTACAAGCTAGCAAGGGAAGGAGAGAAAGATAAAGAGAAAGATGAAGATTTGAAAAAGGGGAAGGTTTTTTTTTTTTTTTTTTTTTTTTTTTTTTTTTTTTTTTTTTTTTATATAGTCAAGTAGAGTTGAAAGAGATGAGTTTTCAGTTGTTGCTTGAAAATTGACAGGGATCCAGCATTCCGGATGAGGATGGGAAGATCATTCCACCGGCCAGGAACGGTGAAAGAGAATGTTCTGGAGAGTGACTTTGAGCCTCTCTGTGATGGTACCACGAGGCGTCGCTCACTAGCAGATCTCAGGCTTCTGGAGGGGATGTAAGTTTGTAATAGTGAGTGGAAGTAGGTGGGTGCTGAGCCTGTGATTGTTCTATATGCAAGCATCAGTGTCTTGAACTGGATGCGAGCTGCAACTGGTAGCCAGTGCAAGGAGATAAAGAGAGGTGTAACATGGGCTCTCTTGGGCTCGTTGAAGACCAGTCGTGCCGCTGCATTCTGAATCATTTGTAAAGGTTTGATTGTGTTTGATGGAAGTCCAGCTAGAAGAGCATTGCAGTAGTCCAGTCTAGAAATGACAAGGGCCTGGACAAGAAGTTGTGCAGCATGCTCTGTCAGAAAGGGCCTGATCTTTCTGATGTTGTGTAGTGCAAACCTGCAAGATCGAGCAGTCTTTGCAATGTGCTCTTTGAAGGTCAGCTGGTCATCGAAGATTACACCAAGATTTCTGACCGAAGCTGATGGGGTAATTGTTGACGAACCTAACTGAATCGTGAAATCATGCTGTAGAGTTGGAGTTGCAGGGAAGACAAGAAGCTCAGTCTTTGCCAGGTTGAGCTGTAGGTGGTGTTCTTTCATCCATGCCGAGATGTCCGCCAGGCAGCCTGAGATCCGTGCAGCTACCGTTGGATCATCTGGTCGAAATGAGAGATAGAGCTGTGTGTCATCAGCATAGAAGTGGTAGGAGAAGCCATGTGCCTGTATGATGGGAGCCAGTGATGTAGTGTATGTGGAGAAGAGGAGGGGTCCAAGAACCGATCCCTGGGGAACCCCAGTGACCAATTTATTGATATATTGTATATTGTTGTTAATAATAATAATACAAAAAGACAACATCAAGGGGAAAGTTCCATTTTGTGGCAATGTTACTTTGAAATGTTCTCGAAATCATCTTTAACAAACATTCCATGTGTAACTGTTTAGCGCTACTGTTTTGAGAACATGAAGTTTGAATGAACGTTCTATTAATGTCACTGGGAGAATGTTTGCTCATAACCTGAAAGAATCTCGCGAGAACGTTAGCTAAAGTTCTGAGACTGCTGTCTGTAGGCAGTAGACGAGTGTTTACTGCAGGCATGCTTCTACACGACTGTCTTTGCCTGAATGAGATCTCTGGTTAGGCTACTTTGCATGTGGGTACGGAAGTGCGGCTAGCCAGGTCGCCACAGTCACCGCTGCGTTACCACAGACTGGCTTCTGTTATTGATTCCACACACATACCAACACTCAAAGAAACGTCACGAACAAACAAGCCCCCGACGCTTCTAATGAAATGAACAGTTGCTGCTAAAAGTGGCGAAGCTCCACACGTAAGCAGCATGAGAGTCACTCAGGTGTGTACGCATGCTTTCACATACTCCCCTAAAATGATCTTCATCCTCTATCAATATTTTCATAATCACTGCATTTTAAATAACAGGTTCATAAATAAATTTTATTTTTGAACCTGCTAATTTTCAATTAAAATAAATAAATACATTTTATTTTTAACCTGTTGATTTATTTGATCTCTCTAAATTAAAATGATTAATAGTTCAATTAAAATAAATATAATTATTTTATCCTATAAAGTTCAATTAAATTATCAGGTTCAATAACAACAACAAAAAATAATAAATGCATTTTATTATTATCCTGTTTATTGTATTGGTCTGTCTACAAGAAAATAGTTTAAATAATTAACAAGCTCAACAAGTAAGAAAATATGTTTTGAATATACCTTATGGATTGAAAATAGTCTGTTTAATTAAATTAACAATTCAGTTAAATTTAATAAATAAATGAATTAATTAATATTTTATTTGAACTGTTGGAATGAAAATAGCCGGTTTAATTAAATAAAAAATGTGGTTAAATTAAATAAATTAATTAATTAATATTTTAATTGAACTGTTGGAATGAAAACAGTCGGTTTAATTAAATAAAAAAGTTTGGTTAAATTAAATAAATAAATTAATATTTTAATTGAACTGTTGGAATGAAAATAGTTGGTTTAATTAAATTAAAAAGTTTGGTTAAATTAAATGAATGAATTAATATTTTAATTGAACTGTTGGAATGAAAATAGTTGGTTTAATTAAATTAAAAAGTTTGGTTAAATTAAATAAATAAATTAATATTTTAATTGAACTGTTGGAATGAAAATAGTTGGTTTAATTAAATTAAAAAGTTTGGTTAAATTAAATAAATTAATTAATATTTTAATTGAACTGTTGGAATGAAAATAGTTGGTTTAATTAAATTAAAAAGTTTGGTTAAATTAAATAAATTAATTAATATTTTAATTGAACTGTTGGAATGAAAATAGTCGGTTTAATTAAATTTGAAATGTGTTAATGATTGTAATTGTATTGAAGCATCTGAATAAACATATAGCGTTCCATGGTTCAATAAATGAATAAGTAGCAAGGATTCCTTCATCATCAGCTCATGGTGTTGTTCAGTTCGACTCCGAGCAGCTTGTAGCTTCACAAGGTTGAACGCAGCTTCGAGCTCTGGATATTAAAGCCACACGATGAGGATATCTGCAGTTCAGAGTTGCACTAGGCTTTTGCACATATCCTGTGCACACCAAACAGACGGAGAGAAAGGGACGCCGCGCACCTTGCAAGAGCTGCTTCTTCCTGTCAGAGCCCTGAACGGAGCCTTATTCCGCTTTCTCAAACCGGTGCTGAAACAGACTGGTACGGTTATGTTCAACAACACGTCTCCCTCGTAGCTGTCGACTGACAGGAAAAGTGGGTGAGGGGAGGCCAATAGTGAAGAACACACAGTTCCCCAACTCTTATCTGCGCTCACAAAACCTCTCTGTGGTTTCTGAACAAACTCTCTTTTCTCTTCACATCGTCTCCAAAAGAGATTCTGATCATGAACTCTTCATTACGACTCCAGCAGATCGATGGCTGACCAATCAGCAGCTGATTTAATATGATGTGGTCAGCGAATCAATGTCTGCCCTCAAGATAATTATTGAAATGAATCTGGTGTGTGTTCGCAGCAAAACAAACCTCCCTGGAGGAATACACGTCTGAATTTGATTAATTAATGTTAAGAATTGCAAGATATTACGGCAAGCATTGCTCTGCTTCACAGAGACACTACAGAAAAACAGACCCATTAAATCTCAATTTATAGTACATTTTCCTCCATAACTTGACCTCTTTATTGACAAAAACACCTTTAATCGACATTTTATCAAAATCAAATAGATTATTTTGCAATCTACATACATGAACCAAATCTTGCATGTTTTCATCAGACATGAAACATATTACAGATTGTCTCTACAGTATTTACTACTGCTTCATAATTAGTGTAATCATTTACTATTAAGTTTACTGTTCAGTAAAAGAAACACCTAAAACTTGAAATTTAATTAAAACAAAAAATATAAGAACTAAATCTAATTAAAAAAATGTACAAAAAATATATTAGTGATACTAAAATGATATATACACAGACAGATAGATCAATAAAATATATATTTGAAATATTTAGAAATATTTCTATAAAAATGAAATTAAATAAATATTTTGTTTACTATATTCACAGTTTTCTAATATTAATGCAAATGCTAAATTAACATAATTATTCATTACATGTATAATTTGCATATTTTATGTCTTGTTTATGTATTTTATGTATATTTAATGTCTTGGGGGTAATATTTTTGTCTAATATTACAGAAAATATATGCTGAAAAAAATTGCAGTTTTCATTAAAATATAAATATTAAATAAATGTAACTAATAGAATATTTTATTTAACACAAATTAAAATGGAAATACTTTTATTTAAAAATAATAATAATAATAATAATACAATATATATTGATAATTTTTGAACAGCATTTCCCAGACTCTCAGGAAATGGCTTGGTTGTGTTCATTTCATTCCCGCGTCTCAAACAGCACAGTGGACTCTCCACTCCATCTTTATCTCCTTTCCTGGAGCTGCGCATTGACGACGCCACTCAATACATTCCCTTCGTGGTTCTGTCCGACGCTGGGCTCAATGGCGGCCGGTCTAGCAGACGCTGGGCTCAATATTACCAGGCCAAGCTCTCCAGCAGCTGCTCCATGTCAGAAAATCCATTTCAGCTCAGCGACACACCGGGGGACGAAACTCAATATTAGCCAACGAGAGCCGGCGTTATTGAGACATCAGCATTTCATATCGGAGCAGGGCTCTTTAATACGTATCAGGTATTATGGAGAGTCAGAATCTCCACCGAGAAAACTAGTATTAAAGAGATAGTTGCCAAGACAAATGAAGAATTAAATAATTAAAACTAACTAAATAAAAATGAAATATTAAAATAACAAAAAATACTTAAACTTTAAATTAACTTTAAACATATTACACTAGTATCAATAATACTAAAAGAAGTGAAGTAAAACACAGACAAAAATATTTTTGTTGACTATATTCAGTTTTCCAACATTAATGCATATGACAAATTAGCGCAACATTCATGGTGAAGTGTCTAATTTGCATTAATTGCATATAATAACTTAATATTTAAGGATTAATAATGAATAATGAATAATTAATACGAAATAATTAAATAAAAGTATTTTTTTAATTGCATAAAAATT
>CM049822.1:40780033-40787533 GCA_027422435.1 Schizopygopsis pylzovi | reverse complement strand
TGTTAGTTTCTCACTGCACGACATGCAATAATGAAAAACAATAAACAAAACTCAAAGAGGACTCAAGATTTGGCACGATGCATGAACCAAAAATGTTTTCAAACTCATAATGCATTCAACAAAACTCATGCGGTTTCCTTTTTCTATCCTTTTCAATACGTAAACATCCCAAAATACATCCAATACCACCTTTTAAACTATTAAAGTCATTCTGAAAGTTAGGCAGCAGGTTAGTTTCGCTGTGATAGACTCCCATAAAGCCCCAAACAAACTAACTCTCAAACGTAAGGTCTGGCACAATGCAAGATGTGGAGAAGATTTCAAACTCGCATCGATAAAACTCATGCGGTTTCCTTTCTCTAGCTTCTTCAATAAGAACATGTCCAAAATGTCCCCATTCAATGCAGCCTCTAAAACTATTAAAGCCTTATTCTGGAGTCTAGTAACAGGTTAGTTTCACTGTACGGGACTAAAACAATCTAACTCTAAAACTCAACTTTGCATAATGCAAGAACCAAAAAAGGTTTCGAACAAACATTGCATGCAATAAAACTCTTATGCAGTTTCGTTGTTAGCTTTTTCAAAAAGGAAACATCCAAAAAGTAATTCAAAACGACCTCTCCAACTATTAAAGGCTTATTATGCAGGTTAAGCAACAGGTTCGTTTCACTATGCAGCAAACGGACAATAAAACCCAAAGTTTGGTACAATGCAAGAACCGAAAAAAGTTTTCAAACTCACACCGCATGCGATAAAATTCATGCGGTTTCCTTTCTCTAGTTTTTTTCAACAAGGAAACATCCAAAAAGACCATTAAAACCTATTATGCAAGTTAAGCAACATTATGATTTCACTGTGCATGAAACTATAAAACCTCAATTTTGGCACCATGCAAGAACTGAAAGCTTTCTGTATCTTCGTCAATAAGGAAACGTCCAAAACGGCATGCTGGAGTCCACCATGCATCGGCTGGTTGAATGAGGTTAACCAGTGAAGTACTCACTAACCCACAGACCTGTGGTTTTCAGATTCAGCCACAAGATTTCAGTACTCCACTGACACTGCAAACCAGCACCTCGGTGTCGTCACTTTGCTCAAACACCACATCGATGAGCGTTGGAAGGAGATGAGAGATGGGTTTACTCACCCCTGGAGAAGCACGACTGGTAGGACGAGAAGCTTTCGAAGATGCTGTTGGAGGCCATGGCGAGCGGCAGCTGCTTCTCTCCGTCTTCGTCCGAATCCAGCTCTTCCAATTTGATCTGCTCCCGAATTTTGAAGGGCTCCCGGCTCGGCCCTGCAAAGAGCAAAAAAAAAACGCCCATGACGACATGCCAGAGGCTTCGCTCAAATGCCCTCCAAGTTCCAGCCCCTAAACCGGACCCCAAAAACACACCCTGAAACCCATGGTCGCCCTGCGCCGGTCCAGCGAGGCGGTTCTGTCCTTGGATTCTGTGCATGGTTCACAGACACGGCAGACTGCGATCGGCGGTCAGCCTGTGGTTGACTGATGCTTACCCTTGTGCAAGAGAGCCGGAGCACAAACGCGGCGCTGTGGTTTTTTTCGGCGATTCACACGCTGACATCAACACGTATTCTCCCTCCCCCTCTCGAGTCACTCTCGTCTATCTTTATCTCGCTGTTTTCTAGTGCCTAGAGAGCCGTGACCGGTCGCAGACTTGGTTTGTGGTTGGTTTCTCCCTTAGTCAGACAAGTTTAACTGTTCCCCACAATTGGGGAAAAAAAGCATCCAAGCACCATTGGGCCGTTTAGGTCACATGCTCTAGCGGATTTAAGTCTTGTCCTTTTTTCTGCACAAGTTATCTGACGTTCAGTCTGGTCTATCAAACCTCCACCTGTCCACATTTGCTTGAAAAGAGGAAATAGATGTGGTCTGTTTCAATTGTCAAGAGCGTGCGAGTGGAACAGAAGGGGGGTTGAGAGTGAGTAGGTGAGAACGCAGCAGCGTTTAACAGTTGATGTGTGTGTGTGTGTGTGTGTGTGTGTGTGTGACAGAGTTTGTGTACGAGAGCCACGCTGCATAAGTTAAAGCATGCAAATCCATCTCAACAGAGGACACAATCACTCCTGTGTCTCAGACGCCATCGAGGTGCTGCAGATCGTCAACATTTACATGGTGCCTTTCATATCTGTCTCATCCGCTAATTCTGCAAGACAAATAGAAAATAAAATACAGTATTTACTGACAATAAACTTGCACATTCTGATCATGTCTGGTGTGAAAAATTCAGTATCCAATCATAAATGGCATTGCATTAAAAAAAACGATAATACTCTGAGAAAATATCAATAACATTTCTATACTTTTAAGTGTAATTCCAGTGACAAATAATGTTAGGGGTTAAATATTCTTACTTTTAGCATCTGACATGAAAAAGTGGAAATCAAGTATCATATTTGATGTTGTTCATGTTACATTGTGCCTCACTGATCACTTCAACCTGTTGATTCTCCAAGATAAACAGATAAAACATAGTGTGTTTACTGACAATAAACTGGCAGGTTGTGACCACTTGATCAAATGTATTTATTTCAGAATATATAAAAAGATATTTAAGCCACAATAAATGTCAATGCGTTAAAAACGAAATATTCAGAGAAAACCCCTAGCATTGTTTTTTTGTCTAATGCATTCATATATTTGTAAGCATAACTCAAGTGTACAAATAATTGTAAGGGCTAAATATTTAGACTTTTAGCATCTGACATGAAAATGAAGTAAAAAGAAAATTAAATGGCATATTTGATTTTTTGTTCATGTTACATGGTGCCTTACAGATCATTTCAACTTGTTGATTCTGCACGATAAACTGAAAATAAAATACAGCGTATTTACAAAATGAAATATATTTGATACATATTGACGAACACTCCTCATATTTTCCCATCAAGCTATGAATGATTAGGATTTAATGATTGCACCTGCTTCAATATTAGACTTAGTTATGTGTTTTTCATTCGGTGGAAACACATAAAAGCCAAAAATACATAAAAACATTGCTTTATAAAACAATATCAAACCAAATGGCTACTTTGCAGATGTTTTCCTCTTTGTTGATATTCTAATGAAATAGCATTGATATATTTTTAAGTGGAACTCAAGTAATTACTTTTACTTTTATCAACACACATGCAGTTAAAGTGATAATTAAATGGCATATGTAAGGACACATACATTATTCTAAAGTGAATTGCATGAACATTTTCCCTTTACGATGCATCATTAGGCTGTGAATGATTGCATTACCTGCTTCAAAGCGTAGACTTCATTATGCATTTAGCACGATACCTTTCGTGACATTTTAATTCTGCATGAGAGACAATACAGAGTGTTTACCAACAATTACCTGCATAACATCAAAAATAACACCAAAATATTTTCCTTCCGTCCAAACCGTCTGAATGAAATCATCATTATGCGTTTGCATGCCGGGTGTCGACATAATTGCAGGCCTCGTTACGTCTCACCTGCCCTTAATGAAGGCATTGCATTACACGTCCAAGTGGGTCATGATATCGCACAAGCCTCCTGCCCAACACGCATATTGTCTAATGAACTCACATGACACAAAACGCCCCCTGCATCCCCTCAAGCCCCTATTATCTGCTCTCCACACACCTGCGTCCACCTCCAGCTTAGACGGGCCTAAATTGGCACATGTGCACCTGCACCACGCCTCCAGCACATGCCAAACACACCACACCTGAGTCCTGGCTCGACCGTTTGGGCGGAGTGCTTTAGGTGGTGTCAGCGTTTCTCGAGCAGATGCTGGCGCTCATGACCCGGAGTCAGATTTCAGAACGGCACGCTGACACGCTTCCACAGACGTCAGTGCTGTAGAATGCCCGCTTGATAATGCTGACGCCGTCGAGGGATTTCAGTTTGAATTTAGGAAGACAAAAACGAAAGGTTCCATAAAAGCGTGTCAACGCTGCAATGTGGTGTGATATCTGTTATATGACAAGAGTGGATTCCATTTGGGAACATTTTAAGTTCCATGATTCCAGACCTTGAACCAGTATAATGTTCAAGGTCTGAAGAACCTGTCACATGACATCAAAAACTCGAATTGGTTCTCGATAAGGGGTCGGGTTTATGAACATCTTCTTGAGAAAGAACTTAATACATTTCATTAAGTTTGTATCAAATTCTTGAAAAAAGCTTAAGTTCACAAAATATTTTTTCTTAGGTTAATCAGATATAAGTAACCACCATACTTAGTTATTTAAATATGCAAATGATGCATTATCAAAATAAATATGCATTGTAATGCATGCATTTTCAGAACAAAATCACAACGATTCTCGTTTCATCGTGTCGACATATTAAAGGTTTTTACAGGAGTTTTGGATTTCTCTTGCTATCACTTCATGAATCAGAAAATACGGTCAACAGACAGAAAACAAACCCACTTTCACCATGATTTTAGGAAAAAACATGTATAAAATCAAAACAAAACCCTTCATAATAGAGCAAAACTGTAACGTTTGTAAAGTGCTGCTGAAGAGGAGAAAAAAACAAATCAAAATGTGAATTGTAATTGAAATCTAAAAAAGTGCTATAAAATAAACACTTGTGTATACTCAAGTAAAATACAGAAACGTGATTTTTGGATGTTTGCTTTGAACAAGTCTGAAATAACACATTATGAAAAGCTAATAGGCCAAAAACAATGTGTTAAGCAGAAAATGAAACTGTTACTTAAATTTAACAAAAATATTAATAACCATTAAAGATCACTGGTGTGCACATACCTTGCAGTACTATTATATACTACGCTATGCTGAAATAATTTTATTCTTAAATTCATTATAACTATTATAACTAGTGTAAAACTCAGAGCCCCAACTATTATCAAAGTACAGTAGTGACAAACATGCATGAAAGCATAAAACGTTCATAGGTTTAGTATGTGATGTAGAATTGAAAACTCTTTCTGTTTCTCAGGGATGAGGATATGCGGCACGATGTGTTGCAGTGGGAACACAGCAGGAGATGTGTGTGTAGGACAGCTGTGCGTCCCAGACATCAAATACAATAAATAAATAACAGATAGACAGCCCTCCTACTCACCCCGCACAGTTCTGCTAGACATCATCAAGACTCCGAGGACATCTCTGAGGACCTGACATGGACTACACACATTCAAACACAGGTTAAGAAAGCCAGGCAAAGACTGTACCATCTGCGACAGCTGAGGAAATTCAGGGTCTCACCAGCAATCCTGAAAACTTTCTATTCAGGGGCCATAGAAAGTGTTCTGACTCAGTGCATCTCAGTGTGGTATGGTAACGCCACAAACCAGGACTGCAAAGCTCTACAGAGAGTCGTGCGTTTAGCTGAGCGCATCTCAGGGTCTACTCTCTCCTCTCTGCAGGACATCTACCTCAAACGCTGCAAAAGCAGAGCTGCTAAAATCATCAAAGACTCAACTCAACCCGGTAACCATTATTTCTGTTTACTGCCATCTGGCAGGCGCTTCAGGAGCATGATGGCAAAAACTGAGAGACTGAGGAAGAGCTTCTTCCCTCAGGCCATCAGGCTCCTAAACTCAAACTCAGTCTCATAAACACTTACAAGACCCATTGTCAACTGTAAATATTCTCACATTCTCATCATTGCTGCTCTATGTACAATACCCTGAACAACCCGTCTGCACATCCCTCTTATTCACATTACTATTTATTAAGTCCCAGTACACTGTTTTTCTTTTTTTGCACATCTTATTGTTTTTTGCACATCTTGTTGTTTTTTGCACATCTTTTTTGCACATCTTATTGTCTTTTGCACATCTTATTGTTTTTTGCACATCTTATTGTTTTGCACTTTTTTTATTTCATTGCACATTTTACTCTTATTTCTCCTTTTCTTACCATATATATGCCCTTGTGTTATGTTACTTTATATAATTTGTATTCTTATTATTTTGCACTGTCCACTGAGCGGACCTGATTCGATTACATTTCACTTCTAATTATACCCTGTATAACTATTATGTGACAAATAAAGAAACCTTGACCTTGAACCTTGACTCAACTCATCCTAACACAGGGTTCCTACACAGTTTACATTTCAAAATGTCAAAATCCCAAACCTCTCGGTACATTTTCAGACCATATTTCACATAAATGGTTCATAGAGCATTATTTTCAGCTTTATATTTGGTATATAGTAGTCTTCTGTAAATATTTTTCCATTGGTTTTCTCTAAGTGACAACATACAGAGTCCCTAATGTAAAAAAAACTTTTACATGCACACAAAAAACTTTTTTTGTGCCTTCGAGAAACTATTCACATGTGCATGGTAATGTTTTGCATGCTTACGCATTACAATCTCTAGTTTTATTTTCTCTGTGCTTTACTGACATCTCACTATGAATAAAACAAGAGCATGTATGCACATGAATTTCACATGAGAAATTAACAGAGAGCTACTTGCTCAAAATGTTGCTAGTACCTCTAAAATCAAGGCCTAATGTCCGATTTAACACCTCCTCTGTGGCGGCGGAGAAACCATGACACGGGCTGATGGCATAACATTTGCCAAGTTCAAGGGTGTATAAAATGACTGGTACTGTAAAAAAAAAAAAAAGTGTTTAAGATTTGGCAGCTGTTTGCATTTAATAGTTCTTTATAATTTCTGTACAAAAACATTTTTCCTAAAACAACTACTTTTTTGCATGTGGTTGAAGTGAAGAGATAAAAACAGGGACTTTCCATCACCTCTGTGGATAAAGACTGTAGTCATGATGAATATAATTATTAAACCCTGAGTCACTGCATGCCGGGAGGAGTAGCGTTTGCATGTGTGAAAGTCTTATAGATGGCAGAGAAAGAAGCAGGACGTGTCCATTTGCTCTCCGGTTCATCTCTAGGAGAAGTAACTGAGATATTAAAGAGCTTTCTCTGTGCTGCGTGGGAGGGAATGAGGCAGTCAGGGAAGCGGAGAGATCCTCCAAACACCTGCTGACATTCCCCCTGCCGGAGGAGGATGAGTCAGGACTCAAACATCATCCCAGACAAACTGTGAGAATTCCCCTCCCGGACGACCTCTGTTCCTCTCAGTCCAACACTCTCTGCTCTTTCACATGACGCGATAACAATCTGCCTCCTGTACAGAACTGACAATAAACCACTGATCCCGAGCCGGGCTGGATAATTCACCAGAGCTAGAAACAATCCGCCGCGCTGCAAAATGTATTTTTAAATCTTAGAAAAAAAGATTGATCAATTCAGAGAAATATTCTCACAGTCGTCATTTTAAGCCCCACCTCTCCTCAATTCATCATAAGTATGTTTAATATTTAATGTTAGAGGTGTGATTTAATCACTAACTGCAAATAAGATATTTTTACTGGAATACATTTGCGCTCAAAAGTTTGGAGTTGGTAAGAGACGTCTCACCAAGGATGCATTTATTTGATCAAAAATACAGTAAGAATTGTGAAATATTTTTACAATTTCAAATAGCTATTTGC
>CM049822.1:40747533-40775033 GCA_027422435.1 Schizopygopsis pylzovi | reverse complement strand
TTGAAATGTCTAACAGTTTAATATTTGAATACATTTACTTTTCTGTCACTTGTTATTAATTGAATGCATCCTTGTTGAATAAAAACATTATTATATTTTGTTAAACTTTTGTACTGTAGTGTATATTAAAAACTACATTTTACAAATATCCAGTGATTCATTTTTCTAGATTTATAAAAACACATTTGGTTGTTATGGAAGCTTGTTTCCTCCATGGGATGTAAATTTTTTTTTTTTTAATTATAACGACTTTTTTTTCCTCACAGTTCTGACTTGCGAGGCATAAACTCGGAACAGCGAGATGTAAACTCGGAATTGTGAGGGAAATAATCAGACTTCTGAATTTGCATATCACAAAATGATGTTTTATTAACAAGGTTCGGGAGGAGCACGATCAGATAATCAACCGATTTGGCACAGGTGCAACTCGTTTAGCTAACCATCCTAATGAGCACAATGCGTACATATAGATAGATACAGCCTGCCTACCTCTGTCCAGTGACAGTTTTCCGGCATCCCTCCTCCACCCCAACTCCTCACCCCTAATCTATTTCATCCCACATCTGGGACGGGGGAGTTCTCTGGGTTCGGGCCATATTCCGGGCTCGGAGCCCTCCCCCAGGACAGCAAGCCAAAATATGCTTACTATTGCTTTCAGATTAAATGTAAGGGTGAACTCGTGAATCAGATATAAAAAGTCAATTAAACAGAGAAAACTGTCAGAATTGTGACATTATATAAACACAATTCTGTGCAGAAAAGTCGTAAACGTTTTTTTCTCAGTCGTCTATGTTCAATTCTTGTAGTTCTGTTTTTTTCTGCCATGAAATAAAAAATAAAAAGGTAATTGTGACTTTTTAAGTAATTGATTTTAACATTCCTAAAAAAAGAAAAAGAAATATGCAAAACTCGCGAATGAAGCTACAATGCTTTGTTTGGCTGCAACGGTTCTCTGAGGTGTTTTTAATGCGTTACCATGTGGTGTTCTGGGTTGTTGCATACCTGAAACAATAGAGTCAGGTCTCTAAGACATCAAACATGAGGTGCGGCGGGACACCTTGTCCTATTCACTGTCTTTCAACCCTCTATTCGCATCTTCATTCCCCAGAAAAATCCACAAGTTACTCCTACAGTTACTCCTTATTAGCAAGTTAATCCTACAGCTAATAATCCCAACAACCTCTGATCATTACAAAGGCCTTTGAGAAACGCATTGTGCTTCCATCTCAATTAAACTGAATCTATCTTCATGATCAATCCCCCCCCCATCCTCTGCTCGTCGCTGCATACAGCTCCACAACAGCCGGCAGTAATTAATGAGCGTTATCGATGGTGTTTAATTAGTCGAGTATACGAGGCAAATGGCGTGACAGAGGGTTCTGACCCCTCTTCTGTATGTCAGCTCATCAGAGCCTTAAAATCACACAGCCATGCATGAACTACTGCAAGAGCACACGCCGTCCGCTTCGGCAATTAAACCATGCTAAATACATAAGAAAGCTAACACATACCAAAAAATACTACAAGTTTACATATGAGAAGGAAACTTTCAAAGTGTTCACAAATTACAAAAATAACACGTTCACTAAGAAACACTTTTTATTCATTTAACCATCGTGCTGTGTTCGCATTTCATTCTGATCCAGAGAGGATTTTATTCTTCCTGAAAATGCTAGTTATTGCATTGGAGTAAAGCTTACTAAAATTAAAAAGTGCTGTCAGCTTGTTTTCTTTCAATTAGCACAGGTTTTGTGTTTTTTTGGATTCGACTGATCGCAGATCAGATCTTACACCAAAATGATTAACAAATAATGCTTTTTTCACTTTGATGTTCTGAGAAGGCGTACATGTATTTCTTAAATGTTTTTTGTTTATTCATCTGTTTAATTTAATGCTCATGTTTTGTTGTTGTTTACATGCAATTTATTCATTAACTCATTTTATTTATTAAATCTACACAAATCTGAGAAGCAAAAGTCTCAATTAGCTCTCTATTTAACTGCATTGCTGTCTAGAATAAACGACTAGGCTATTAGAAATATCTTATTTGACTTATTAATTATATTATTTGGTTTTTTACAATGCTCTGTCAGCTGTTTCTCTAGATGATTCATCCGCTGTGAAAAGGAAAAAGCACTATTTTTGCCTCAATTTTTAATGAACTTCCTAACTCATCCTCCTCTCCTAATGAACGCTGTGAATCGTCCGTTAATGATTCACAAATCCTGCCGTTTACGGCCGTCTTCTGCGTTAGCTGTTGTATTATAACGAGTTAGACGGCATGTTTACAGCGGTGGGCGGGTGTGTTGATAACACTGCTCAGCAGGTGATTGGTTTAAAGCCTAACGCTGATGAAGATGATGGACATCGAGGGCCGTCCGATCGTTAACTCCTCGTTAGGAGGAAGCGTTAGCGACCCCGAAGAGTCCCGCTGCAGCACGTGTAAAGACAGAGAGGATCTGAACGGCTCCCCCGTGCCGCTAATAAAACACTATTGCTTAGTTTATATATTATACCACTTTCCACAGCAGCCAACCTTTCAGCAGATGATCATGCATTTGTTATCAGGAGATGCTTATGTTATAATTTAACATATTTCCAATAAATAATATTAAAAATGCATTTATCTGATCAAATATTTTATCATTTTTCTTATAGTAACTTTGTTGAATGCAACGTGAGAAATGTGGATTTTTGGCAATTAAAATAAATTAGTCGATTTTTTATATGAATCAATGAATTGAACATGAATTCAAGATATTGCAATGATTATGACACTGCTATATGATTCATTTTTCATCACGATTTCCTTAGTTATGGGACAGGTCAAATCACAACTGTTATACTGCTAAATTATAATCTAGTCTAATTTAATTTAAAATAAAATGTACAAGTTCTCACAACAACAAAAACATATAAACAAGTAAATAAATTATTAAAACTATTTTTTCTTTACAACATTTAAATGTAATTACATAATATTTAAAACAAAAAAGAGCATAATGAGATCATTTCAAATAAACAGAAGACTAAATAAACAAATAAATAATACAAAAATCACATAATTAAACAAAAAAACAAATAAAACCTAACTCTTAAGTAAAATACATTTGCATTAAAAGATCTGAAAAACATGATCATTGGGTTAAACTTAAAAAAAGAACAAAATTAATACATTTAAAAAATTTAATTGCATTAAAAAACCCACAGAATTTGTCTTTTTTCTTTGTTTTTTCCTTTTTTTTAAATGATGAGACACCAAAGTGTGCCCTCTATGCAGACAATGCCATCTCTTTTCACACAGCATAAAACACATGCATTAAAAAAGAAAAATCATAGTAATATAATTCTTATGAAAAGAGTGTAAGATGTGTTTTCTTGCTCTTGGGCTGATCCACAAGGGCCCAATTATCTGCTTTCCCCTCGTCAAACCCTCTGACCCCGCACACGCACCCAGAGCAACAAACAAATACTCTCCACATGCTGTCATCACCTTAATAAGCACTTATGCTTATTAATATTCCTCTTAAAGTAAGTTTCTTCCTTTACATTTCAGGACAAAACGGGCAAGTTCATATTAGCGCTAGTCACTGCTTCAATGCTAATCAACGGAAGTTGTGTTTGCGTGTGCGTGTTTAAGTTTAGACGCACCGCAAGCTACAACAATCGCACCGCTCGACCTCCAGTCATTAGAGCCGCGGTTCAGTGGTTTATAGATGGGGTCAAAGGTCGCTGCCCTTGACCTCGGCGCCTCTGGCCTGGTTGTAGCTGGTAAAGACCCCACACACACAACCACCACAATGTTAACAAGCCTTGTGTTTTTCCTCATAAACACAGTTAGAGGTCACGATTGTTGTTGAGTTGAGAAGTTAACACAAACGACTGACCACAGCTTCTGATGTGTGACTGTTGCATGAAGTTTAAGGAGGTGTTGTGGACTGTCAACATCATATTCACCATCACTCTCTGACAAAAAGCTGCAAAAGTTATCATTGGGGTGGCACTTTTTCAAAAGGTACACCTTTGTATCTTATTTACCCCCAAAGAGTGATATTAGTACCTAAATAGTACATATTAGCAGCTTTTAATCACCCCAGTGACAGCTTTTGTACCTTATTTACCCCCAAAGAGTGATATTAGTACCTAAATAGTACATATTAGCAGCTTTTAATCACCCCAGCGACAGCTTTTGTACCTTATTTACCCCCAAAGAGTGCATATTAGTACCTAAATAGTACATATTAGAAGCTTTTAATCACCCCAGCGACAGCTTTTGTACCTTATTTACCCCCAAAGAGTGCATATTAGTACCTAAATAGTACATATTAGAAGCTTTTAATCACCCCAGCGACAGCTTTTGTACCTTATTTACCCCCAAAGAGTGATATTAGTACCTAAATAGTACATATTAGCAGCTTTTAATCACCCCAGCGACAGCTTTTGTACCTTATTTACCCCCAAAGAGTGCATATTAGTACCTAAATAGTACATATTAGAAGCTTTTAATCACCCCAGTGACATCTTTTGTACCTTATTTACCCCCAAAGAGTGCATATTAGTACCTAAATAGTACATATTAGAAGCTTTTAATCACCCCAGCGACAGCTTTTGTACCTTATTTACCCCCAAAGAGTGCATATTAGTACCTAAATAGTACATATTAGCAGCTTTTAATCACCCCAGCGACAGCTTTTGTACCTTATTTACCCCCAAAGAGTGCATATTAGTACCTAAATAGTACATATTAGAAGCTTTTAATCACCCCAGTGACATCTTTTGTACCTTATTTACCCCCAAAGAGTGCATATTAGTACCTAAATAGTACATATTAGCAGCTTTGAATCACCCCAGTGACATCTTTTGTACCTTATTTACCCCCAAAGAGTGCATATTAGTACCTAAATAGTACATATTAGAAGCTTTTAATCACCCCAGCGACAGCTTTTGTACCTTATTTACCCCCAAATAGTGCATATTAGTACCTAAATAGTACATATTAGAAGCTTTTAATCACCCCAGCGACAGCTTTTGTACCTTATTTACCCCCAAAGAGTGATATTAGTACCTAAATAGTACATATTAGAAGCTTTTAATCACCCCAGCGACAGCTTTTGTATCTTATTTACCCCCAAAGAGTGATATTAGTACCTAAATAGTACATATTAGAAGCTTTTAATCACCCCAGCGACAGCTTTTGTACCTTATTTACCCCCAAAGAGTGCATATTAGTACCTAAATAGTACATATTAGAAGCTTTTAATCACCCCAGTGACATCTTTTGCACCTTATTTACCCCCAAAGAGTGCATATTAGTACCTAAATAGTACATATTAGCAGCTTTTAATCACCCCAGCGACAGCTTTTGTACCTTATTTACCCCCAAAGAGTGATATTAGTACCTAAATAGTACATATTAGAAGCTTTTAATCACCCCAGTGACAGCTTTTGTATCTTATTTACCCCCAAAGAGTGCATATTAGTACCTAAATAGTACATATTAGCAGCTTTTAATCACCCCAGCGACAGCTTTTGTATCTTATTTACCCCCAAAGAGTGCATATTAGTACCTAAATAGTACATATTAGAAGCTTTTAATCACCCCAGCGACAGCTTTTGTACCTTATTTACCCCCAAAGAGTGCATATTAGTACCTAAATAGTACATATTAGAAGCTTTTAATCACCCCAGTGACATCTTTTTTACCTTATTTACCCCCAAAGAGTGCATATTAGTACCTAAATAGTACATATTAGAAGCTTTTAATCACCCCAGCGACAGCTTTTGCACCTTATTTACCCCCAAAGAGTGCATATTAGTACATATTAGCAGCTTTTAATCACCCCAGCGACAGCTTTTGTACCTTATTTACCCCCAAAGAGTGCATATTAGTACCTAAATAGTACATATTAGAAGCTTTTAATCACCCCAGCGACAGCTTTTGTACCTTATTTACCCCCACAGAGTGCATATTAGTACCTAAATAGTACATATTAGAAGCTTTTAATCACCCCAGTGACAGCTTTTGCACCTTATTTACCCCCAAAGAGTGCATATTAGTACCTAAATAGTACATATTAGAAGCTTTTAATCACCCCAGCGACAGCTTTTGTACCTTATTTACCCCCAAAGAGTGCATATTAGTACCTAAATAGTACATATTAGCAGCTTTTAATCACCCCAGTGACAGCTTTTGTATCTTATTTACCCCCAAAGAGTGCATATTAGTACCTAAATAGTACATATTAGAAGCTTTTAATCACCCAAGCGACAGCTTTTGTACCTTATTTACCCCCAAAGAGTGCATATTAGTACCTAAATAGTACATATTAGAAGCTTTTAATCACCCCAGCGACAGCTTTTGTACCTTATTTACCCCCAAAGAGTGCATATTAGTACCTAAATAGTACATATTAGAAGCTTTTAATCACCCCAGCGACATCTTTTGTACCTTATTTACCCCCAAAGAGTGCATATTAGTACCTAAATAGTACATATTAGAAGCTTTTAATCACCCCAGTGACATCTTTTGTACCTTATTTACCCCCAAAGAGTGCATATTAGTACCTAAATAGTACATATTAGAAGCTTTTAATCACCCCAGTGACATCTTTTGTACCTTTATTTCTGAGAGTGATGTAAACTAAAAGTTTGGGGTCGGTCAGATTTTTTAAATGGTTCTGAAACAATGTTTTTGAAGTCTCTTCTGCGCATCAAAGCTGCCATTTATGATCAAAAATACAGTAAAAAATGTGAAATATTATTACAGTTTCAAATAGCTGTTTTCTATGTGAATTAAACTGTAATTTATTTCTGAGATCAAATCTGTATTTTCAGATCATTACTCCAGTCTTCAGTGTCACATGATCTTCAGAAATCATAATAATATACTGATATTTACAGCTCAAGAAACACTTCTGATTATTATTAATGTTGAAAACAGTTAGGAAGCACTGATATTTTTGTAGAAACCATTATACATGTTTTATGATTCTTTGATGAACAGAAAGTTCAAAAGAAAAGCATTTATTTGTAATATAAATGTTTGCAACATTATAAATGTTTTTACTGTCACTTTTGACCCATTTAATAAATACTTACTAACAAAAGAATACCAATTGCAAATCTTTGAATGGTAGTGTAATATTTTTGTCAATAAAAAAAAAAGAATGGAGTACATTTTACAAGAAAATATGATTTTTTATTCTACTTCAAAATGTCATGTTTAATTCTAAGTGCTACTTTTCATTTCTTTGTTTCAATTGTTTGTGACATTTACTAGCATTTCTGAATTCATTATTTTTTTATTAAATGTACAAAAATGCATTTAAGGTCAGAGTTCGTTTAACTCTACATTAATTTGAATTCCAGCTAACCCAATGATGATCTTGATATAACAGTAAACGTGTGTGTATTAGTGCGGTAAAAAGCCACCGTTTGCTCTTCTTGAGCCACCTGTTTTATCCCTCGTCTACTTTCTCCTACTCGAGTACTCTCTCTCTTTCTCTCCAGCAGATCAAAGATGTTAATTACTGAGCGTCTCGCTCTAACACACACACACACTCGCAGTGAACAGGCCAGCCATGACACTTGATCATGCACATGGTAATTACAGCACGCCTCAAACTACTGACACATGATCACCACGCTGTCAAAGACGGTCTAATTACAGCTCACGCTCACACACACACACACACACACACGCTCGCAGACAATCGCACAAACACCAGCTATAGGTTAATTACAGACAGACAGACAGACGTGCCTCCGAGCACACTGTAATGTGAGCTAATGAAGCAGTTAGCAGGTGTGTTTGAGGAGACGGACGCTGTATGTAATAGATGGACGATGCTTCAGCTACTACGACATAGAAGTGTATTTCAAGCAGGTTTTCAATTCAAACCTTCTTCATCTATCATTACATCAATACGTTTCAGTCTTAAATTATGAAATCAATCATAAAATATAACTTTTTTTCAATCTTAAAATCTGAAATCTATCATAATTTAGACTTTGAAGTTCCAAGGTGTTCAAATGAAATTCAGCACAAATGTATTTTTTTTTTCAAGTTTCAATATTTTTATGAAATTCATCATAAATTCAAACTTTTTCTCTCAAGAGTTTCAATCTTAAAATATGAAACCCATCATAAATTCATACTTTCTTCAAGAGGTGTAATCTTAAAATATGAAACCCATCATAAATGTACACTTTTTCCTCTAGAGTTACTGTGTTAAAATATGAAATTCATCATAATATTTAAAGCTTTTCAAGAGTTTCAGTCTAAAATAATAAAATTCATCATCATAACTTCAAACTTTTTCAAGAGTAGCAATGTTAAAATCTGAAATCCATAATAATTTCAAACTTCCAACGATTTCCATCTTAAAATACAAAATCCATAAATTTATAAGAGTTCCCATGAAATCCATCATAAATTCATTTTCAAAATGTTTATCTTAAAATCTGAAATCCATCATAAATTAGACTTATGAAGTTACAAGGTGTTAAAATGAAATTCAGCACAAATGTTTTTTTTTTCAAGTTTCAATATTTGTATGAAATTCATCATAAATTCAAACTTTTTCCCTCAAGAGTTTCAATCTTAAAATATGAAACCCATCATAAATGTACACTTTTTCCTCTAGAGTTACTGTGTTAAAATATGAAATTCATCATAATATTTAAAGCTTTTCAAGAGTTTCAGTCTAAAATAATAAAATTCATCATCATAACTTCAAACTTTTTCAAGAGTAGCAATGTTAAAATCTGGAATACATAATAATTTCAAACTTCCAACGATTTCCATCTTAAAATACAAAATCCATAAATTTACAAGAGTTCCCATGAAATCCATCATAAATTCATTTTCAAAATGTTTATCTTAAAATCTGAAATCCATCATAAATTAGACTTATGAAGTTACAAGGTGTTAAAATGAAATTCAGCACAAATGTATTTTTTTTCAAGTTTCAATATTTGTATGAAATTCATCATAAATTCAAACTTTTTCTCTCAAGAGTTTCAATCTTAAAATATGAAACCCATCATAAATTCATACTTTCTTCAAGAGTTTCAATCTTAAAATATGAAACCCATCATAAATGTACACTTATTCCTCCAGAGTTACTGTGTTAAAATATTAAATTCATCATAATATTTAAAGCTTTTCAAGAGTTTCAGTCTAAAATAATAAAATTCATCATAACTTCAAACTTTTTCAAGAGTAGCAATGTTAAAATCTGAAATCCATAATAATTCCAAACTTCCAACGATTTCCATTTTAAAATATAAAATCCATAAATGTACAAGAGTTCCCATGAAATCATCATAAATTCAGTTTTTCAAGATTTTAATCTTAAAATATGAAAACCATCGTTAAGGAAAAAAGGGAGGGAAACCATAATAAAAATCCATGATTCATTCAAACTTGTTTCAATCTCAAAATATGATATCTATTGTTAAATTAAACTTTCACATACGCTTTGAAACATATGAAATCTACCACAAACTCATTTTTTTCAACTATGAAACACATAATAAAGTATTAACAAGCTAAATAAAGAGTGAACTGCACACAAAGACTTTGTGTTTTAGACAGCATGCCTATATTCTTTGAGAAAGTATTGTAAAACAGTGTGCATGGTTCAACAGTGAACACTTCAAACGGTCACCTGCTACACGGTCACATGTTTAACGGTCGGCCTGTTTCACACGTCTAGCATCAGCAGTGTGCAGACGACACGTTTCCCGCTCATATTAACGGGTTACAGCATTCACACCACATGCGTAAGCAGCAGCACACGGCTATTTTCACTGCTCCTCACATGCTGAACCATGCTAATATAAACTCTCACTTTGCATCGATCTCATTTTAGGTGAATCAACACAGCCTCAAAGAGTGAACGTGTTTCAGAAACTTCACTCACATCAACTTTAAGAATAAACCTGGTCTGAAAAATAAAAGGCTGTTGGAAGAAAGAGAGATAAAAGACACTGAATAAAAAGAAGGAGTCGAAGAGAAGCAGCTTAATTTGAATGATAACGCTTTGTGCCGCCCAACAGACAGAGCGATGCTTTCCATAACAGACAGAACGTGAATTACCCAGAATTCATCAGGTGACATCACACACGTGCCGTTATAAATCAACAATCACATGAAACTAGACTTCTGACCGTTCATCAAACATATCACGAGCTTTGTGTGAAGCATTATCAAACTAAGTCTGGGGAATAATCTGTGCTTGTTACTTTTGGATGGAAATAAATCCTAGAACTCTACACACATTTCTACAAATGTACAGTGTTATTTATATACCATTATAATATTTATTCATATTTTCAATATTAATTTCATGAGTAAAAAATAAAAATATTTTTCAATTCTAACTTTATTCATATTAAAATATGAAATCCATTATAAATTCCAAAATAATTTTAATATTATAGTATTTATTAATATTTAGAATTAAATTACATTTTTAGATTTCATCTTAATTTCAGCTTAAGCTTTTTTTGTGCATTTTTCATTTGTATTATATTGTTATTTTTAATATTTCTATTTAGACTTTAATAGATTTTTTATTTCAGTTGAAGCTTTAGTCATATTTCAATTAAATATTATTTTATATCAGTTGATTGCCGAGGCAACATGTCTAATTTTTATTATTTTATCATTTATTTCAGCTGTTTTTCAATTAGCAAAAATATTTTAGTTTTAATTGCATAATATTTATGTTTTCTATATTCATGTCATAATAAATTATTTTGATAATACGTTTTTATCTTCGTAATTCGTCATAAATGTAAACTTTTTTCAAGAGTTTATATTTAATTATTATTTTGTAGTATTATATTTTATTAATATTCTGAATTTGAATAATTTTAGTTAAAGTTTTTTGTTGTACATTTGTAATTCTTATTAGTTATAATATTTCTGTGCAGATTTTAATTAATTTTTTATTTCAGTTGTAGTTTTACTCATTTTATTACTTAAACTCATTTTATTTCAGTTCATTGTCAAGGCAACAATTCAAGTTTTTCATCTACTATTTCTATATATTTGTAATTTTACTTAGGCTTAATTTAGATGAACGAAAGCTTTAGCTAACGATAACGACACTGGTCTGTTATTACAGATGCTCTCCTGTTAAAAGCACTAATAGTGTGAGGGCCGGAGCAGAGACGGGTGATGGGAACGTGAGAAGACAGAGTGCAGTGGAGAGAGCCGTGTGTGTTTTTCCTCTCCGCTTTGCTTCATAATTGATAAGTAAAGTTAGGTAAGCCATGACTTCACATATGAACTGAGCGTGAGGCTGAAGAGAGGACGGCTGATCTCAGATCAGATGTTGAACTGGAACTGATCTGAGATCAGCCGGCGGTGTGTTGGAAAGCAGCGGCTTGTGGTGGAAGCGGTTGCCCATGATGGCAAAGAGGACAAAGGCGAACAATGTCTGTGGCTGTTTTACTATGATGAAACCCACGATTTCACAACACACACACACACACACACACACACACACACACACACACACACACACACACACACACACACACACACACACACACACACACACACACACACACACACACACACACACACACACACACACACAGAGAGCTCCTGACCACAAGTTCCCATGAAGCTCAGCCACAGACAGATATTATATCTTTCAAATATCAATCAATGTGAAACAAATCATAACAAGCGCACTATTGCGTATGAGCTTTAACTGCCTAGTGAACTGCCTGCTGTCACGGCCTACATAGGCAGCTGACTTCTTGGGCAGCATACTAACTTAAACATAACATCATAAGAGACTGATTTGAAGCGCAGCATTAAACTATATCTATGTACTTCAACTTAAAAACTTCAGTACATTTGTCTGCAAAAGTCAATTAAAAAAATTTAGTTGAATCTTGTTTAACTTAAAATGAAGTTGAAATTGGTTAATTATTTTGATTAATTAAAAAAAATTACAACGGATCATATTCTTTTATTTAATACAAAAGATTGTATATATATATATAAGCAAGAAAATACATTGCAAATAAATTTTTGCATAAAATATTGGATACATTTTTAATGAATTTAACATTTTATTAACACTACAAATCTGCATGAAATCCCTGCTGAAGAAACAACCTAAAACCTTTGCCAGTCTTAGCTGGTTTAGACCGGTTTAGCTGGCCTCCAAGTCTGTTCAAGTTAGCTGGTTTAGACCGGTTTAGCTGGCCTCCAAGTCTGTTCAAGTTAGCTGGTTTAGACCGGTTTAGCTGGCCTCCAAGTCTGTTCAAGTTAGCTGGTTTAGACCGGTTTAGCTGGCCTCCAAGTCTGTTCAAGTTAGCTGGTTTAGACCGGTTTAGCTGGCCTCCAAGTCTGTTCAAGTTAGCTGGTTTAGACCGGTTTAGCTGGCCTCCAAGTCTGTTCAAGTTAGCTGGTTTAGATGGTTTAGCGCAGGGGTCATCAAACTTGATCCTGGAGGGCCGGTGTCCTGTAGAGTTTAGCTCAAACTTGCCTCAACACACCTCCCTGGAAGTTTCAAGTATACCTAGTAAGAGCTTGATTAGCTGCTTCAGGTGTGTTTGATTAGGGTTGGAGCTAAACTCTGCAGGGACACCGGCCCTCCAGGACCGAACTTGGTGACCCCTGGTTTAGCGGGTTGACTAGCAACTCATAACCAACCAGCCTAACCAACTCTACCAGTCTAGGACAACAGATAACCAATTTAGGCAGTTTTTTCCAGGATGGATATAAACTACATTGATTATCTTGCCTCGTCGACACAGAGCATTCTGGGATTTCTTTGAGGTGGCGCTTATCATTTCTGTGCCTCTGGCATCACCAAATGGAACTTAAGCAAAAATTAAACAAATATCTAGGTCTAAATTTTAGATTAATATTTTTGAATTGCATATAAAAAGTCCATGCATTGGGAAAACTCAGTTTTAAAGGGATACTCACCCCAAAATGAATGTTGTTCCGAACCCTTAAAAGCTTTGTTCATCTTCAGAACCGGGAGGCTTGTGACTGTCCCATTGACTACCAAGTACACTGAAAAAATGATTCATTGAATTTACTAAAAAATAAATTTAAGGTAAGTGGTTGCAATCAATTGATTTTAGCTACATTTAATACAAAAAATATGTTGAAAGTCAGTCAACTAAATGTGTTTATTTAAATGTAGCTAAAATAAATTGATTGCAACCACTTCCCTTAAAAAATTGAGTAAATTCAATGAATATTTTTTTAAGTGTAATTAACACCGTCAAGGCCCAGAAAAGTATGAAACACATCGTCAGGATACTCCATCTGCTATCAGTGGTTCAATCTGACTGTTATGAAGCGACGAGAATACTTTTATATGCATAGAAAACAAAAATAACGACTTTATTCAACAATTCGCGCCACACAGATACACTGTTTTTGTTCAAATCAAAGCGTAAATAAACGCAGAAGACGTATCCGTGTGGTGCGGCTAACACAGAAGAGCGTACACAGTTTGCGTTCACTGGATGCTCTCCAAATTGGCGCTATGGTGAGACGTGGAGGAGACAAATTGTTGAATAAAGTTGATATTTTAGTTTTCTTTGCGTACAAAAATTATAATCGTCGCTTCATACCAGCCAGATTGAACTACTGATGGCAGATGGACTATTTTGATGATGTGTTTTATACTTTTCTGGACCTTGACAGTGTTATTTACTTGGCAGTCAATGGGACAGACACAAGCCTCCCGGGTTTCATCCAAAAATACCTTAAATTGTGTTCTGAAGACGAACAAAGCTTTTACAGGTTTGGAACGACATGGAGGTAAGTGACTGATGACTAAATGTTCAATTTGGGGTGGAGTATCCCTTTAACATGCATAAACTAATACACTTAATGTGATGTATATCTTCATACATAAATGAATGTCACTTTTTAAACCACTTTCCGGAGTACCATGTTAAATCAATTTGGTAATTGAACACTATAACCACTAACCATTGTTATTCATTGCTGTGGTCTGTTATCACTAACATTTTCTTCTTGTATCACATGACTTCAGCAGACTGACCTCAGCTCAGTTTTAAGGCAGATGTCCAGTAGACTGACCTGAGATCAGCTGCAGGTGTGTGTGTGTGTGGTGTGTGTGTGTGTGTGTGGTGTGTGTGTGTGCGGTTGTGTGTGTGTGTGTGTGTGTTGTGTGTGTTGTGTGTGTGTGTCTTCAGTCAGTCCTGAAGACTCTTCAGAATCACATTTAGTCTGTCTGTGGTGTGTGTGTGTGTGTGTGTGGTGTGTGTGGTGTGTGTGTGTGTGCGCGGTGTGTGTCTTCAGTCAGTCCTGAACACTCTTCAGAGTCACATTTAGTCTGTCTGTGGTGTGTGTGTGTGTGTGCGTGTGTGTGTGTGTTGTGTGTGTGTGTGTGTGTGCGCGTGTGTGTCTTCAGTCAGTCCTGAACACTCTTCAGAATCACATTTAGTCTGTCTTTGGTGTGTGTGTTGGTGTGTGTGGTGTGGTGTGTGTGTGTGTGTGGTGTGTGTGTGTGTGTGTGTGTGTGTGTGTGGTGTGTTGTGTGTGTGTGTGTGGTGTGTGTGTGTGTGTGTGGTGTGTGTTCTTCAGTCAGTCTGAACACTCTTCAGAATCACATTAGTCTGTCTGTGGGAGATGGATTCATAGTTGTATGCTTGGGCAGGTTTCTCTTCAAACGGAGGTTGGCAGAGGTGAGAGCAGCAGGTTTGGGTTTATATTCAGACCTGTGTCACAGAGATTTTCTCACATAAGTGTGTGGTTGCCAGGGTGTTGCTATCCAGTTTCTAAGGTGTTCTGCTCATAGATTGGTTGTTATCAGGGTGTTCCTTAATGGCCCACATTAAAAGTGTATGATATTCTAGTCAAAGAGTCAATTAAGATTTCTTCACCTGTTTATAATTTCCGGCACAAGGTGAACATCACTAAATTCAGTCTAAATCCTGTGAAACCGAAAGAGCAATCTCTCTGAACTTGACATGTTGGCATTTAATTCTACTATCACAAAATACATGTGAATATGCATTAGAATTGATAAAATAGGCTTGAAATATCCAAGCAGTGCCAGGATTCTGCATGCTGCCTTTAGAGGGCACTAAAAATACAACAGAGCAGTGAATCTCCAACGCTTCTGCTTCAGATCTGGCATTCACATCCAGCAACACAGTACTGATGAAAATATACACATATACTATATTTCACATATTTGTCCTGAATCTCAAAAGCTTATAATCACTATACACATAATTATATGGTTAGCTAAATTTAATTATCTACACAATAACATGTTATTTTGCATTATAAAGTAAGACTGTATTGTATTTAAAAATTTAAATAACATGATATTATTTACACCAGAGTGATTTTACTGTTATTAATATACTAGTAAAGTTTATGTGCAATATTTAGAGTTTTATTAAAAAAGTGTTTTTTTACTTTTTTCACTTTTTTATGTTGTCTAATATATGGTTTTGTACTTGAGTTTTAGACAGGGACACTGTCAAAGGATATAAGTATTGCTTTTTATTCATCTTCTTTCTTTCCGCTTGTTTCACTTCTGTTTTAGTTTTATAACCAATTCTTATTATGTGTAAGTTGTTGTTCGTTAGCATGTGTTATTTATTTAGGATTAGTGCCGTTTGACTTGTTATCTATTTAAATTTTAGATAAATTATGGATGAATTTATTATGTCTTTATAGTTATTTTCTTTAGTTTTAATGAATTGGAGTTATTTTAGTAACATTACTTCAACATACTACATGGAAATGAAATAACATATATATATATATATATAGTTTTTAGCTTTATTTTTTTGTTTTCATTTAAATGTTTAGTTTTGAAATGTTGTTTTATGCATTTGTCATTTTATTTAATTTATCCACTTTCTTAAATGTGTGTCGTAGACAGTGTTGCCAGATTGGGTGGGTTGCCGCCTAATTGGGCTTCTTTTGATCGGCTTGGACCGGAGAATAACGCATTGGGCGGTAGACCAAATTTGGGCTGCTTTTAAAAAACTAAAAACCGCCCAATCAGCTGCTTTTTTTCTTCACTTTTATCTTACTCACGTTATCTTAATATCCTCGAGTTCAAAGTATCACAGCAAAATAATGTGTAGTGCAGTCATCAACTCATTTTTCCTTAACGCAACCCTTTTTGGTTTATTTTAACAGAGACTTGTCAATCATGTACCATATTTTATGTTGGTAATGACTCGTGAGTGATTGGGTTTGGGCTGTAAACGGCTAAATTTAAATGTGCAGCTATATATTTACTCTTTCATTTTATTTAAGTTAAGTGATTCATGGCAAAGTGGCTTAAATATAAGGTACACGATAAAGAATCTAAGAGTAACTCAAATCTCACAACGTGGATTAAATGAATAGAAGACTTCTAAATGTAATTGTAACTGAAATAAGTGAACAGTTGAAGGATTTAATAAAAATCATAACTGAATATGGGACTATACAGTGCTGTCCTGCATCAGAACATCTTTTAAACCGTCCAAATTCTTATACTTGGCATTGACAGCTGCTGGACTTGAACAGTTTGGACTGTGCTCTGAATTATGGTCTAAAATGTTTACTTCATGAAATACGTGCTGTCTGAAGATAAAGCACAAGAGAAAGGTAAGCGCATTGTTGTTAATTGTTATTATTATTTTATTTTTGCTGTCAGATTAGCATACATGAATAACACATGTTTGGCTGTTGTGGGTGTGAATTAACATTGCTTTCTGATCACTTTATTGTGCACAAAAATGAGCTTTTTCTTACTGTGGACATTGAAAATGATGCATGTGTTCCCCCGGGGGTTATCAGTTAATTTCTTGATTGCCATTTTGAAATGGTTCCTGGTCATTTTAAGCATATTTTCTGACTGTCTTTAACGCATTTGCCCTGTTTTGATCCATGTTCCTGTGAAATTTATTTATATTTATTACCTTTTTTCATCATTATTTTATTTTGAGGAGATAAAAATGGTCCTTATTAATCTTGATTGACATGGTAATAAAATCATATCACATTATTTGGGCAGTTAAAATTTTGGGCTGGTTTTTGTTGAAGTGGGCGGGTTTTGGTGAGCTTTTGGGCTGGAAATCGTCAACCCGATCTGGCAACACTGGTCGTAGAGGGTCATATAAGGGTCACAGACTCGAACGGCTGCTGTACTTTGCTCTTGTGACCTTGAACAGCGAGCATAACGTCTGCTCTATTGTGTCTGCTTCTCTGTGCATATAAGAATCTGCTCTCAGAACCAATTCTTTGTATCAAATGTTCACAAAACCATGAAGAAGGTTTCTCCTCCGTTCCATTAGAGAGCGACAGTAAGTGAACATGACACTCCAACAGCTCAAGGTTACAGAAATGACTTTGAAAGATCTGCAGCTGAATTCACAAACACTCTTCTTTTGATACAGAATTATTAAAAAGGTTGTAGAAAAACCTCCTTCATCCTTTTACACAATTCTTCTTTTGCAGAATCAGACGGTCTGCAGACATAAAACCGTCTGATTTTACATTATTACTATTTTCAATGTCCCTCTGAAATATAAGTATGACCTTCTTAACATGCCACATCCACGTCAAATGATGTTAATAACGGGCAGTAAATGATAATTCCCACATGAACAGCTTCATAAAGTGCATGTTTCTAATGTATTGATCGTGCTGAAAGACTTATACATACATATAGCAGTGTCTTTAAAGTATGTTGAATGTAATAAATGGTCCTGAATACCACATGCAGTGCGACCTTCCCATCTAAAGACCACACACGTGTGTAAAATATCATTTGGAAAATATTTCATGTGTATTCTGCTCATTATAGCACTTATAAATGTTAGATTTTTTAATTTAATTATTTATACATTTATTTGAATCAGTTTTTATTTATTTTAATAGTTAAGTTTATATTAAATTATTTATTAATGGATTTATTTTTATATTATTTTTATGATTTATTTATTTTTACACTGGTCCCCATTTTGAAACCGTGACTTTAGACTATTTATGATTGCCAAGCAACTTGATATATTAATATAGAATAATTTGTGAATATTTTTTTCTTTCTGATTATTTAACTATTTATTAATACGTTATATTAATCTATTTTTGGTATTTTTAAATCAAATTTATAATCTAATTTCTATTATGTCCTGAGCAGTGTCGGGGGGGGGGGGGGGGGAACGCATTACAAGTAACGGGAGTTAAGTAATAATATTACTTTTTTCAAGTAACTAGTAAAGTAACGCATTACTTTTTTATTTACTTTTACGTTATTTTTCTCCATTTATTGACTGAGTGCGCCGTGTGAACAATTGATTCTTACATTAGTAAAAAAGATTTAAATCAGTCAACTAAATGTGTTATTTAAATGTAGCTAAAATAAATTGATTGCAACCACTTCCTTAAAAAATTAGTAAATTCAATGATATTTTTTTAAGTGTAATTAACACCGTCAAGGCCAGAAAAGTATGAAACACATCGTCAGGATACTCCATCTGTATCAGTTGTTATGAAGCGACGAGAATACTTTTATATGCATAGAAAACAAAAATAACGACTTTATTCAACAATTTGCACCACACGGATACACTGTTTTCATTCAAATCAAAGCGTAAATAAACGCAGAAGACGTATCCGTGTGGTGCGGCTGACACAGAAGAGCGTACACAGTTTGCGTTTAATCATACTAATAAGCAAAAATGACTTAGCCATAATTGGCGCTATGGTGAGATGTGGAGGAGACAAATTGTTGAATAAAGTTGATATTTTAGTTTTCTTTGCGTAAAAAAATTATAATCGTCGCTTCATAACAGCCAGACTGAACTACTGATGGCATATGGACTATTTTGATGATGTGTTTTATACTTTTCTGGACCTTGACAGTGTTATTTACTTGGCAGTCAATGGGACAGACACAAGCCTCCCGGTTTTCATCCGAAAAAAAATCTTAAATTGTGTTCCAAAGACGAACAAAGTTTTTATGGGTTTGAGTGATTGATGACTAAATGTTCAATTTGGGGTGGTGTATCCCTTTAACATGAATAAACTAATACACTTAATGTGATGTATATCTTCATACATAAATGAATGTCACTTTTTAAACCACTTTCCGGAGTACCATGTTAAATCAATTTGGTAATTGAACACTATAACCACTAACCATTGTTATTCATTGCTGTGGTCTGTTATCACTAACATTTTCTTCTTGTATCACATGACTTCAGCAGACTGACCTCAGCTCAGTGTTAAGGCAGATGTCCAGTAGACTGACCTGAGATCAGCTGCAGTGTGTGTGTGTGTGTGTGTGTGTGTGTGTGTGTGTGTGTGTGTGTGTGGTGTTTAGTATAGGAGGGGCTTCTGATATGAGACTGCTGGAAAGAGGAACTCAGCTATTTCATTGCAACTGAAAAGAGAAGTTAGCAGAGAAATAGAGGGGAAAAGTATGACGGCAACACCATACGTTAAAGGTTGTTCAAATACTTCCTGTATCAAACCAGTTTCATATGCAGAGCCAACTGTGAGCCAATGCTGAAATAAAAACATGGCTTCTGTTTGTTGGAGCATCTTGACGAGGGAAACTTTAGGGCTAAATTTAAGATTTATGTATTTGAATCGTACAGTTTTAACATAACATGTGACAGAATTGAGCATTTTTGCAGCTTTGGTGCACCGTGTTTTTATTATCTTTTTTGTCGAGCACCCAACGTTTGCCAGTGTTTTGCTTTTGCATAGTTTTAACTCATAAACTGAATGCGATGCATATTAGTCAGTCATACATACAAGGTCAAGTCCCTCCACTCAAAAAAAGCATAGCATAGTTTCTTATTATTTTTGTTAAATAATCATATTTACAAATTTAATTTCATTAAATTGCTTAGAATCAGCATAAATCTGTTCATTGTGAAAACAAGTACATTTAGTTAAAAAGCTTGAGCATGGTTCAATATGTCTAGCACAGAAACATTGGATTCATTGATGATAAATATATAAACCAGGTTATTGTGCATTTAAAGCACATTGATCTTATAAGTACAATTATAGAAATCATGGTGTTACTATAGTACTACAGCCATTTTTTTTATTTTAAGTACTTATGCATAAATATATATATATATATACCATTTATATGTAAAGGTTAAAAACCAATTACTGAATTTTTAATAATTATTAAAACTGATCCGAGGTCAGTCGGGGAACTTTCACATGGCTTGAATTGTTAGTGATAGTTAACCACAGTAATGAGTAATAATGGTTGGTGGTTATGTTTATGGCCATCTCTATAGCACACAAACTGAGACAGAGTTTTTATTTCTGCTGAATCGGCACAAAATAACCACAATGAATGTATGACCTTCCCATAAACCAGAACAGCTACAGTACATTCACACAGAGTCGTAACAGAGCTACTCTTTTAGTTAACTTGTTCTCTTAAGAAACTGCTTCACACGGTTTGGTAATGAACTGATTTGATTGATAACTAGTTATCAAGGAATGTTATAGAATATAGACCAAAAGTTGTATTATAATAATCTGTATAAATGAATAAATCTACAGTAGTACAGTAATTCTACACGAGTGCAACTTGAAAAGATTTGATGTTAATGAGATTTCCGTCACCGAGCTGCGTTTCTGGAAAGTTCTGATTCACTGTGGAAATATAAACATCTCCATAACCTGTTACTCATAAACAGAATATAACAGCATCATCAACACTTAGGAAATGAGTGTCTCACACATACAAATCCAGTTGGAAGTCATTGCTCATTAAATATGAACCGACGTTTTACTCACTTAAGCAATCCGCCGTTTTAATGCACACAGGATGAATTACAGCGTTATATGATATATGAGCTCTGGAAAATATCAAAAAAGGCCCTGTAATCTGGATCATATCAGTCTGGAGTTTAGTTTTTTCTCAAGATTATAGATTTCATCTGCTTCGGCTACAGACTCACAGCTGAGGAGGAACAAGAACCTTCTTGGTTTGGAGCGCCATCTGTGGGAACTACATCAAACAACAGTGTGACCTCACGTTGAGATGGCTTCAACTCATTCTAAGCTTATATGAACCATGGTAGCATTTAAAAAACATGTTCATTTACTATACAGTGGAAAGAATACCATGGCATTACCTCTATGGTCCAAAAACATGTTACTAGTAGTAATAGTGTTACTATAGTACTATACCCAAAAATCCATCATAATACATATGGACATCTCACACACACACACACACACACACCATGCACACGCACGACACACACACACACACACTCACGCAAGCACACACACATGCGCACACACACACACACAGACACACAGCACACACACACACACACACACACACACACCACACACACACACACACACACACACACACACACACACACACACACACACACACACACATGCGCACGCACGCACATACACACACGCACGCACGCACACACACACAACACACACACACACACACCCACACACACACACACGCGCACACACACCGCGCACACAACACACACACACGCACACAAACACACACACACACAACACACAACACACCACACACCACACACACAGCATGCACATTTTTTATGTAAAGGTTTAAAACAATGTAAGTACTGAAATAAAAATATTTTTCATTTAGAATAATTACTATAAAAAATGTATTATAATAATATATATATTGTTAATACTATATGAATATAATTATATATAAATAATATGCAGTTTTAAGTAAGCAATTAAGCATATTTATATTATTATTATATACTAATACTGATACTATATGTACTATACTATCATATTTAATACAAATATATAAGACCCTGGAGCACAAAAGCAGTCATAAGCAGTGGTGTATAAAGTACCTGAAAGCCATTGTCAGGATATATACTCGATCACAAGATAGAAGTATTCAGAACAACTTTATTGAAACTTTCGTAGACGGCAGGTAAGTTCAGATGCACAGACAGGTACTGTGAGAATAATACTGAAGGATGACCTCTTCTCTCTTCAGAGAACGGTAGACTGGAATACGGTATGAGTGCACAATTTAAGGAATGCGGTCATGGAACACCAAGGGGTGTGGAGTCTCAGGACGAGGGAAACAGGTGAGTAACACAAGGTGGTACTACAGGAACAAACTGGAAGTTATTCTGGAACAATCGTTCTGAAATGCACAGAGAGCAGGTTAGTGGGTCTTTCCTAGTTCAAGGTTCGACAGGGAATGGAGGTGAAGTGTGTTCCTTTGTAGTGCTCAGTGATTGTTGGATTGCTGATTGATGGCAGGTGCAGGTGATTAGTATTCGGGTGAGTGTGATCTTTGTGTTGTGGATGTAAATGAGCCTGATTGATTCCTGACATTACCCCCCCCTTCAGGGTCTGCGCCAGCGGACCGAGGACCGACGTCGTGTGTTGCCTCGAGGTCGGGGGCTGGTCGATGTGGATGCTGTTGGTGGAATTCAGTGAGCAGAGCCGGGTCTAGGATATCGTCTCGGAGAACCCAGATCTTCTTCTGGCCCATAACCTTCCCAATCGACAAGGTATTCCAATCGACCACCCCGACGTCGGGAGTCCAGAATTTCATGGACAGAATAGATGGGATCCTCTTCGATGGTGGGTATGGAAGGAGTGTGGTCAGGATCAGGTTCTGTGGTGGGAGGAAGAATAGAAGGATAGTGGGGTTCAGGAGTGACACATGAAAAACTGGGTGAATCTTGAGGTGAGGAGGGAGGAGGAGCTTATATGTGACTAGATTGATTTGGTGGAGAATTTTGAAGGGTCCGATATACGGGGACTTAGTTTACGGCAGGGCTGACGTAGACGAATGTCTCGTGTCGAGAGCCAGACAAGTTGGCCAGATTCATACGTGGCGTGTCATTTCGTCGTGTATCCGCAAATCTTTTATGTCTGCGTATGGCCTGCTGGAGATGACGGTGGGCATCATTCACACTCTCTCACTCTCTCGAAACCAGTAATTAACGAAGGGACCTCGGAAGGCTCACCGGACCAGGAAACAGTGGTGGCTGAACCAGAAACATTGGAAGGGAGTTAGTCCGTGGTGGTCTGATGTAATGAGTTTGGGCGTATTCTGCCCAGCGAGGAATTGATTCCATGTGTCTTGATGGTTTTGACAGAACGTACGGAGGAAACGATTTATCTCTTGAACCTTTCTCCAGTTTGTCCATTAGCCTGAGGATGGTACCCCGATGTTAATTATCGTGACTCCGAGAAGAGAAAAGAAAGCTTTCCAAACCGTGAGATAAACTGGGGTCCTCGATCGGACACAATGTCTCAGATGCCAAATGACGAAAAACCTGGTTGAAGAGACTCTCAGCTGTCACAAGGCTGTAGGGAGACCTGGTAAGGGAATCAGTTTACAGGCTTTGGAGAATCTGTCGACTATATGAGAATGCAGGTGTTGCCTCCTGATGGAGTAAGTCGGTAATGAAATCAATGCCAAGATGTGACCATGGCCTTTGAGGAATTGGTAGAGGTAAAAGTCTCCCAGAAGGTAAGTGACGTGGAATCTTCGATACAGCACAAACTTGACATCCGGACGAAACGTTGTACTTGCTCTCTCATGCCTGGCCACCAATATCGTTGTTGTAGAAGGGTGTAAGTTTGTGTTGTCCGGGATGACCTGTACCAACTGACGATGAGCGGATTCGATGAGAGGTAGACGATGATCATTGGAACGTACGTGAGGTTGTCAGGGCATCCCGGTGGGGTAGGTTCTGTCTTGTAGCTTCTTGGATCTGATCATCAATGTCCCATTGAATAGGGTTACAAAAACTTCAGTGGGCAGGACTGTTTCGGGCTCGTCAACGGTACCTGGAACGGCATGGAGACGGGACAAGGCATCTGCACGGATGTTCTTGGTTCCTGGACGATAGGTAATATGGAAGTGGAACGGGTGAAGAATAAAGCAGCGGGCTTGACGTGGGTTTATCTTTTGGCTTCTTTGAGATACTGAGATTCTTGTGATCGTCAGCACCAGAATGGATGTTGTGCCTTTCCATCGTCCATCTGTACCCCTGCTTACTCACGACATACCCAAGGAAGGCAACTGATTCTTGTGGAAAAGACATTTCTCTGCTTTCAGGAAGAGGATGATCTCGTAATCGTTGGAGAACTTTGGAGACATGTCGTCGATGTGCAGATTCGTCTTGGAGAAGATCAAAAATCATCGATATAAACAATTACAAATTTGTTGAGGAAATCACGGAGTACCTCGTTCATGAAATCTTGAAACACCGAAGGGCGTTGACCAGTCCATACGGCATAACGAGGTACTCGTAGTGACCTGACGGGTAATGAATGCAGTCTTCACTCATCCCCATCTCGGATCCGAATGAGATTATATGCACTCCTGAGGTCTAATTTGGTGAAGATACTAGCACCTCGTAGTTGTTCGAGTGATGTGGGTACGAGAGAAGTGGTACGGATTTATGGTGATCTTGTTAAGGGCACGGTAATCGATGCAAGGTCTTAGGCCCCGTCCTTTTTGCCACGAAGAAGAAACTAGATGCTGCTGGGGAAACAGAAGACGAATGTACCCTGATTTAAGGCTTCTTGGATATATTCTTCCATGGCTCGTTTCTGGGATGGAGAGTGAATAAACGTGACTGCGAGGCACCGTTTCCAGGTTCCAGGTCAATCGCGCAATCCCAAGGTCGGTGGAGGAAGATGAGATGCTTTTTCAGGACTAAACACTCGGCGAAGGAAGCATAACAGGAGGGAATAGCTGTGGACTGTTTTTCTTTAGGACTCTCATAGATGTCATGGCGATGGGATACCTGGCGAAGGAGGGACAGGCCTTGGAAGTTTTGGGAAGCAATAGAGAACATGTAGACCCCCAACGCAGAATATCTCCGTTCTTCCATGAAACCTCGGGATTGTGCTGATGAGCCAGGTCTACCAAGAATGATCGCAGAAGTAGAATTTTCCAAGACAGAGGAGTAAATGGTCTTCGTGTAAACACCTACTCTTACGTGATTGGTTTTTTCGGTGTTTCACATACAGGATTCAAGGCTCTTCCGGTCACTGATTTGGCGTTATGGGGTTGAGAGAGAGTCTTCGGAGTTGAAGTTGCGGCAGAGGTCGCCGAGATGAAGTACCCGCTGACCCGAATCGATAGAGCTGTAACCGAAATGATCACATCAGCAGAAATCAATGATACGATGGTGGATAGTGGCGCAACATGGAGGGACTGATTGTCATCGAGCTCACCAAGAGACGAGGTGGACGAACAGGGCAGACACCGATGTAATGGGTGTTGTCTCACAATACAGACAGAGATTATTGGTCATGCGTCTAGTTCTTTCAGATGAGAAAGACGGGTCTGGTCAACTTGCATAGGCTCACCCCACGGAGATCTGGATTCTCAGCAGGTCTGGATGAGAATGCATATGATGATGTGGCGATCAGGATAACAATTTTGAACTCGACGGGAGACTCGGATAGATTGTTGAATAAACTCTCAACGCCCATGACGTCATCATAAATTGCGAGGTGTAACCTGAGGGCTGGATTCATCCTTGACGGTAAGTAGGATGAGTGCTCTCTCGTCCCATCCATCGCAGCGGCAAGAGTTCTAAACTTCAAAGCATAATCTGTGACAGACATTTGGCCTTGTTGGAGATGATATAATTGTTCACCCACTGATGAGTCACTATGGGACAACCAAAGACTTCTTTGAAGTGTGTTATGAAATTTTGAAGAGAATCCGTAACCGGTCCTGTTCGATTCCACAAGGTTTCTGCATTGAAGTGCTCGCCAGATAGGAGTGAAATGATGAAAGATATTTTGAACGTTCAGTGGGGAACTGGTAAGGTTGTACCTCTAGAGCGAGAGAGCATTGAGGAGAAATCCACTGCAATCCTCTTCCCGGCCAGAGAAGGGCGCTGGTTCACCATCGGACTAGGAATATACACCGTGGAAGAAGCGATAGGTGCGGAAGTGGGGATCGCTGCAGCTCGTGCCCAGCTCTCGAAAGACATGCCATGGCATTACCAGCTGGATTGGTCCAAAACATGTTATAGTAGTAATAGTTGTACTATGAATACCCAAAAATCCATCATAATACATATGGACATCTACACACACACACACACACGACACACACACATGCACACGCAGCACACAACACTCAACACACACAACACAGCATCACACACACACATCTATCACACACTACGCAGACACGCGCAGGACATCACACACACACACACAACGACACACACACACACACACACACACTACTACACACACACACACACACACGAGACATGACAACAGGCACACTGCACACATCACAGACACGACACGACACGACACACACACAGGGGGGGCGCAGCACACACACGACAGCAGGACACACACGAGCACACACACAGGGCACACACACGAACACACACACACATCGACACATCAGACACAACGATCGACAATGCACAGCACACGCACGCACGCACGCATCATGCAGCTACACACACTCACACGCAGCGACACACACGGCACACACATGCATGCACATTTTATTACCATGCTTATATATTCATTATTTTTTATGCAAAGGTTTAAAACAATGTAAGTACTGAAATAAAAATATTTTTCATTTAGAATAATTACTATAAAACATTTATTTTAATACTATATGTAATATAATTATATATAAATAATATGCAGTTTTAAGTAAGCAATTAAGCATATACTTTAATATGATTCATTTATATACTGATACTATATGTACTTATACTATCATATTTAATACAAATATATAAGACCCTGGAGCACAAAAGCAGTCATAAGCAGTGGTGTATAAAGTACCTGAAAGCCATACTCATGTACATTATATATATATGTGTGTATATAATTCACTTAAATATGACTTATATTACATAATTATATACATGTATTAAACATATATCATTTGTTTATGTAAAGGTTTAAAACCAAAGAGCCTCTGAAAGAACATAAAAACTGGGTAACAGCTTTAAAAATAATATATTTTATAGTTGTATGTTATGGGGAACAGATCAAATCTGTGCTAAATGAGTGTGAGTGTGTAGACCGTGAGTCACTTTACACTCAGAAAGCTGAATGGATGCAATTTGTTCCCTTTCACCAAAAAACAACAGGTTGTAAAATCCAGGAAAAAAACAAATGCAATAATTACTGCTGCGGTTTGACATCATATTAAAAATACTCCCGCTCGTTTGCATCACACAATGGAGTCTGTTCTCAGCATCAGTCTAAACCTGTTGTTGATTAGTTGTTTAAGCTGCTGGTAACCGTTCTATGAGTCACACAATGCTATTAGTTCCTCTGGTTTGGAGAAATCACGTGGTTTCCACCTCATCGGCTGTAAACAACCATACAGAAACACACAGGGAATATCAGAGCGGTTGTGTGCCTGGACAAAAGAAAAATCACCAGTGACGTCTCGTGTTCATCCTAGATGACCTCACATGTGTCTCCTCTA